>CAUYPK010145561.1:0-21042 GCA_963574355.1 Loris lydekkerianus
TATGGGGAAGAGGGAGAGGGAAGGGAGGGAGAGGAAGGGGGGAGGTTGGGCAGAGGGAGGGTGATTGGTGGGATTACACCTGCGGTGCATCTTACAAGAGTACATGTGAAACTTAGTAAATGTAAAATATAAATGTCTTAACACAATAACTAAGAAAATGCCAGGAATGCTGTGTCAACCAGTGTGATGAAACTGTGTCAAACAGTCTATAAAACCAGTGTATCGTGCCCCATGATCGCATTCATGTACACAGCTATGATTTAATGTACAAAAAAAATACATGTACAAATAAAGACTGAAGGTGAGAAAAAAAAATAGGAATCTCCAACACTGCCCCCCACACACACACATACAAAAGCATTAATTTGACCAATTATCCACATGCAAAAATACCTTCACAATACCTAGAGAAACCAGTTAAGAGATCACAGTCCCTGGTTACAGCATACTAATAATAGATGCATTGAAAAGGGTAGAAAAGAGTTTTACATTACCTATGTCATCAATCTTTCTCCAACCCTCACAGCACAGAATAGAGAGAAACTGTACACTTGGGGGAAAAGAGAGGAAATTAAAAATAGCACTTTATATTAGACCTCAATACTGATCCCATCACAGTAAACCTCAGCACTAGGTACAGCACTGTGGCCCCTGAATCCAGGGCAATACCTATAAATTGGGCTTCTAAACTTGCTCCAGTGCCAGATGAAACCCACAACCCCTGTGAGGTAAACTCAAGTTGTAGCCAACATCACTATCACCTGATTTCATTGGATTTGGGTTTTGAATAACCCATAGTGACACGTAAGCCTCACAAGTTAGGGGTTTGCATACCTATCCAGAGATAGGCCATCCTCAGCAGCCAAGGGATTCCAGACCAGCACTGCACCACTCACAACATCCCCGGGCTTAGGGAGCCCCCTAGTGCTGCAATGGCTGCAGTGGTCATGAGCTTAGGGACTACAACATACCACCAGCCTAGAGTTTCTTGACAGGTTTACTGTTCAAGGACATTTTTGGACAAAGTCATACTGCTTTAAGACTGAAATATGTATCTACTTCTTCAATTCACAGACACTGATACACAAGTACAAGGATAAGAAAACAATCAGGGAAATATGACATCACCAAATGCACTGAATAAGTGTCAGTGACTGACTCTAAAGAAATGAGGATGTATGTATGATCTGCCTAACAAAGAATCAAAATAACTGTTTTAATAAAACTCAATGCACTTCAAGAAAATACAGAGAAAAAATTCAAAAATTTATCAGAGAAATTTAACAAAGGGAAATAATAATAATAATAAGATATCCTTAAGTTGGAAAATACAATGAATGAAATAAAAAAAATGCAATAGAGACCATCAATATTAGAACTAATCAAGCAACAGAAAGAATATGTGCTCTCAATGACAGGTTATTTGAAAATTAATCAGAGGAGGAAAAAGAAAAAAGAATAAAAAGGAATAAAGAAATCTTACAGCATTTATGAGACAGCATCACAAGAGCCAATACATTTCTCACTGGTGTTTAAGGGGGAATAGAGAAAAAATAAAGAGGTAGAAAGTTTATTTTAAAAAATAATACCAGAAATAAACCCAGAGGAAGGTACAGAAAGGTCAAAGATGCCAAATCAGATTCAATCCAAATAAGATTACTTCGTGACATATTATAATCCGACTATGAAATACCAAAGACAAAGAGAGGATCCTGAAAACAGCAATAGAAAAGAAACAAATCACATATAAAGGAGTTTCATTAAGGCTAGCACTAAATTTCTCAGCAGAGACCTTACAGGGAAGGAGAAAGTAGAATAATTTAAAGTGTTGATGATTTAAAAAAGAAAAAAAGAAAAAAAAAAAAGAGCTGCAAACCAAGAATACTGTACCCAGAACAACTGTTCTTCAGAAATGAAAGAGAGGGAGATTTTTTCAGACAAACCCAACCTGAGGAAGTTCATCACCATCAAACCTGTTTTACAAAAACGGTTAAAGGGAGTTCTGCAAGATGAAAGAAAAGGGCAGTTATGAGTAATGTGAAAATATCTGAAAGAATTAAACTCATTAGTAAAGATAAATACAATCAGCCCTCTGTATTTGTGGCTTCCACATCCATGGATTTAACCAACCATGGGTCAAAAAAAGGGTGCAGAAGCCACAGATATAGAGGTCAACTTTTAACATCCATGAGTTCTTCAAGTCAACTGCAGGACTTGTGCATTCACAAATTTTAGTATCCACAAGCTGTCCTGGAACAAATCTCCCATAGATATTACAGAATGACTGTACACAATCAAATTTGGAATACTCTGATAATGTAATGGTGGTAGGTAAATCACTGATATCTTTAGTATGAAAATTAAAAGACAAAACTATTAAAATAATAGCTACAATATTTTTCTATGGCTATGTAATATAAAAAGATATACATTGTAAAATCAAAAATATAAAATGTGGAGAGAATGAAGTTAAAGGGTAGTAGTTTTCTTTATGATCTAAATTAAGTTGTTGTGTTGATCCATTTTATCTTCCTATAACAGAATAACTGAAAATGGGTAACTGTTAAAGAAAAGAAATTTATTTGGCTCATGTTTCTGTGAGTTGGGAAGTTCAAGGTCATGGCCCTAGCTATTGGGAAGGGCTTTTGTGGTATGTCATAACATGAGAAAGATCAAAGTGGAAGCCGATTCATGCAGAGAGGGAAAACCTGAGGGCCATCTGGCTTTATAAAAACCCAGTTCTCATGGGAACTAATCTATTCTCAATAGAACTAATTTAGTCTTGCAATAGCAGGAATTTATTCACTACCTTGAGAGTGGCACCCTGCCAATAATAAGGGTTATGCTTCCATGACTCAAACACCTCCACTAGGCTGCCCTCTCACAACACAGAATATTGGGGATCCAATTTCAACATGGATCTTGGTAGAAGCAAACTCAAACCATATCCAAACCAAATCAGTTAGTATCCGATTAAAATAGACTGTTACAACTATCTGATGTTTTTTGTAGGCCTATGGTAACCCCAAAGCAAAAACCTGTAATAGATATACTAAAAAGAGAAAGCAAGGAATCAAAACATACTCCTGGAAAAAATCATTTAAACATAAAGGAAAATAATAAGAGGGGAAGAAAAAAAAAAAGGGTATACAAAACAACTAGAAAACAAGTAACAAAGTGATAGTAGTAAGTTCTTACCCATCAATAATTATCTTGAATATAAATGGATTAAATTCTCTAACTAAAAGACATGCAATGGTAGAATGGATAAAAAGAAAAGACCAATTACATGCTGCCCACAGGAAACTCATGTTATCTTTAAGGACACACATTCAAAGTAAAAAGATTGAAAAAGGTATTTGATGCAAATGGAAACCAAAAAATAGCAGGAGTAGCCATGCTTATTTGAGATAAAATGGACTTTAAGTCCAAAACTATAAAAACAGAGAAACCAATAAGAGAAAGGTCAACAACCCAAGAGAAAAAATGAGCAAATAATTAGAATAGACAATTCAAAACATAAGAATAGCAAAAGACCTATAAATAGGAAAAGATACATTTTTCACAACAAAAAAGTGAATTAAAATAATACAAATGTCTTTTCACAGTTTAGGACAATATAAATCCCAAAATTTGACAACACACTTTTCTTACACGGAACCAGACCCCTCCCATGTGGAGGAACAAATTAAGTATCAGTGAAGACAATTTAGCAATAGATATCAAAATTACAAGTGGTCATGTCATTCAACCTAATAACTACTCTTCCACAGACATACTTTCACATTTATGTAAAGACGTATGTACAATGTTTTTATGCAACATTCTTTGTAATAGTAAAATATTGAAAATAGCCCAAATGTTTATCAAAAATCCAATTTATTAAATTATGGCTGAACTACACAATAAAGTACCTGGCTACTATAAATGACAAAGGAAGTTTCTTTATGTATTGACATGTAATAATGTCTAAGAAACAAATCAAAATGAGATGCAGTCTATATATTATTGCACTACTTGTAAAAAAAAAAAAAAAAAAAAAAAAAGCAGATGGAGAGAGATTTTTCTTACTATCTCTATTCTCAGTATCAGAAGAGTCACTATAGCAACTGCCAGAAATTTTTATTCAAAATTTCCTACCCAAATTGATAAGACACTATAACGAATCTACATGCAACCAGAAACAAACATTACGTGTGATTCCAGACAAGAAGACCAGAGTGAGCTTCAACCATTTCTCAGATGTTTTCCACGTAGAATTGAGTTTCTGCTGATGTCTAATCAAGTTCTGTATTATTGTCATCATCTTCCTCATATCTAGAGTAAAGTTACCTTCTAAAAGTGGAAAAGAATAAAATGAGTGAGCCTAAAAGATACAGAAATGTTTATATATAAGAAGAAAAGTTGAACACAGTAAAGCATATTGAGAGGTGAACTCATGAAAAGAAAATGTAATTCATAAATGACCTTGTGGAGCCTTATTTCTTTAATTTTAACATGCCTACATAGCAACCGGGGATCTCAGCAAGACACAGATTCTGATTGACTAGAGTTGTGTTTGCATCTGAGATTGTGCTTTTCTGAGAAGCTAACAGGTGATGATGTTGCTGATCCATAGGCCACAGTTGAGGAGCAAACTTTGTTATTATTGCATATTTCACATAATGAACTCAGACCTGAGTTTTTGGGGTTTTTTTTTTCATTTGTTTTATTTTTTTGAGACAGAATCTCACTTTGTCACCCTTGGTAGGGTGCTGTGGCATCCATAGCTCACAGCAACCTCAAACTCTTGGGCTCAAGTGATCCTTTTGCCTCAGCCTCCTAAGTATGTGGGACTATGGGCAAATGCCAAAACAACCAGCTACTTTTTAAAGACAGGGTCTCACTCTTGCTCAGGCTGGTCTCTCCAACTCCTGAGCTTAGGCAATCTACCTGCCTTGGCCTCCCAGAGTGCTAAGAATACAGGTGTGAGCCACCGCATGCAGCCTGGATGTGAGTTTATTAATTGTTAAATATTTTGGTTCCTATGAAGACATTCTTGAGGAATTGTAATTTAACAATTGGAGAATCAACCAGCTTTTGATTGCCTGGAAATATATTAATTTTCTTTTAAAAATAATAGATTCCAAGCTCTAACTGTCCAAAAAATTGTAATCCAACAGGTTTTCAAACATGCATGTGTGTATGCACGTGTTCATTACCTTCTGTGTACATAAAAAACTCTAGAAATCTCTCAAAGAATAAGTAGAAATTTAACATTAAATAAAAGGGGAACATGAGTAGTAAGCATAATTAATTATATATTTTTTGTGCCTTTTGAACTTGAGTCATGTGACTACATTATTTATTAAGACATTTCTAAAATTCCCTTTCCTGAAACTAAGAACCTCTTTAAGTAGGGCAAAAAGAAAGAAGGATTTAAGCAAGTCTGGATCTACAGAAAGCTTTGCACAAAAGACATGGTGCTAAACTGACCCTGCCCAATTCTCAATACCCTGAATCTATACACAGAAGAAAATAAGTGTATATCTCCTCTGTAAATAAGGCTTTTCCATTTTTTCCAACAATTCTTTGAAAAATACTTATTAAAACTGTACATAAAGATGATTTTTTAAATGACCTCATATAAAGGACGCATTAAAAAATACCTTATCTGCCAACCCCTATTTAGGACAGACCCACAAAGGAAGCCATTTTTAATATTTTCTTCCCAAGATAACACTATGCCGACAAATACATTTTTGTACACTTGTTTATGTTAATAGATTTGGTAGTTTTATATAATACATTAACCATTTACTCCCTGCTGTGATGGATGAGAATTTAACCAACTTACACCGCCCTCTACTTCCTCCCACCATCCATTTAAAATAGTTGCATCAGCATTCATTTTAGATTTTTCATTTGTTATGTTCATAATGGTGAATAATTTGTTGTCATCCTTATTTCCCATTCTTTCAGCTGGTGCAGTATCTCTTGATGCCTCACTCTTCTTGATGGGAACATTCTTACCCTTCCTTGTAGTTCACGCTCTAAATACCGTCATCTGTGTTTTACATTGCCGAGGGGATGACATTTACATTTTGTTCTCAATCATAAATATGTAGCTTATATTTCATCCTAAATGGTTTATTTTAAAACTTGAAAATTTAAGACAGCTTTACTTAATTATGACCATAAAATTATTCACTATAGTATAGCCAAATAGTATAACATATGGCCGTATTTTATGTCCTGTACAGCTTTTTTGTTTTTCCTAGAGTTCCTAATTAATTTCTTATTTTCCATCTACTATTGAATTTTTTAGTAATTTTAGGGCCTCAGGATTTTTCCCTACTATGCTCGTTTTTCTCTCTATAAAATCAATTCTTATTTTCCCACAGTCTCCTTCTTCCTAAACTCTTTCATTTTCTGCTGCAATCTGTATCACTGCATGCTAATGCACTTTTCTTCCTAAGCTTCCTTTTGCTACTATCCTGATCTTTATCCCTGACACCCACTGGGCCCTTTGACTAGAAGGAAAGCTCTTGGTCACATTCCTCTAGCCTACAAAGAGACACTGCTCAGCTTAACAAGGGCTTGGGCTTCTTAAAGAAAAGAACTAATATAAAGTCAAATACCCACATTCTCTGCTCTTCTTTCTGTGCCTCTAGAGAAGCAATCTGCCTTTTTGAGAAGTTCCCTTAGATGATGATTCAACTAAAGCAATTTGGAATTTGATTTTAATTTGGTTATTCAACTTAAATGCCAGTTGTGAATCATCCTGTTTCATATTGAAATATTATACTTTATTTTTCTTTCTGAGCTTATTTGGCAGACACTAAATAGAACCTCTTTTTTATAATATAGAATGCTGAATTGTCAAAGAAGTTAAAATATCATACATGAACTAATGACTAAAATTTTACAATATTTTACTAAGGTGCTCTGATTCTATTTCCTTTATAATGATCTTTTTCTTTTAGAGTCTACTTCTTGAGATTGTGAGATGGGGAAGGGAAAAAGGTAACTGATTACTCCCCAACCTGATTAACTTTTTTCTCTTTTTGACAAAGTATTATGTCATGGTTATGTACAGCCTTGATTACATTTAAATATCTGTGTGACAAGTATTCTACAGAGGAAAAATAACAGGACTTGAGTAATGTGACTAATTCAGCATACATAATTTGTTAACGTAGTTAGTTCTGATTTGGAACTATGAAATGTTTAGAACTAATAGAATGCATAAAAGATGGACAGTCTAACTTTTACATTTCTTGCAATGGTTCAATTTATACCAAATCTTGACCTTTTTCTACAAAGATCAGTATCTTGAAGACATTTAATGTGCAAATGGCTTATTCCGTTTATTTCCATATTAAAACCTAACCAAGGAAATTTAATTTGTTTACAGGGCTCACTGTCCTATCTTTCATTTCTATTCAGTGAATATTTACTAAATGTTGAGCCTTGATTGGTTCCTCCTATTTACCCAGCATAGTGCAAAGTTCTTGGAAGAGTCAAAATAATTGAAATATAATACCTCACTTCAAGTAACTGTTAGAACAGATAGAAAAATAAGAAATGCACCCATGAAACAAAAAAAAAAATTATGTAAAGCAGTTAATAATTGGGGCTGCAGTGTGTGACACAAAGGATTGTGTAGCCCTTAGAGAAGTCTGACTAAAGCAAAGAGGAATAAGGGCTGGAGGGCCCACACAAGACTTATGAGGGAAGCTGTAATTGTCGAGTTATCTGCAGGTTATTTTGATGCAAACACTTCAAGCCAATTTATTGACTATGAAAAGATTTTCCACTGCATCTGGAACATTACTTAGCTTCTTGGGTGTGTTTTTTCTTTCTCCTTGTGTGATAGGAATAAGATAAAAAGATAAATGTTTGCTTTTGAAAGTTGGCTCTAAATGTCAGCATTTTTATGTATGTGTATGATTTTGAAGAGCTCTTATTATTCATACAAGTAAAACTCTTTATTCTTTGCAAGTAACTTGAACTTAGAAGACATCACCATTTTAGAAGATGCATTAATAATATCTAACACTAGGCTGAAGGCAGTGGAGCAGTCGTCACTCAACTCAGTCTGGGTAAGCTTACCTTAAACACCAGTCCCATGGCCAAAAGTTTATAACATAGGAATATTTCTCTTAACAAAATAAATACTTCCTGAAAAACCTAAAAACCATATAAAGCAGAAATATTAAGTTAAACCATATAAAACTGCCAGTGTTATAGATCAAAATATTAGAAATTTCGTATGGTTCAACAAAGGATAAGATGTTTCCAACTTGATTTTCCTATAATAGCCACTACTTATAGATCAAACTTGGCCACAGAGAAAAATCTTTAAACCCATAAAGCCTACTTTTATTTCAAAAATCCTAATATTTAAGATTAAGGGTACTTAATTATCTTCAGAGCAATCAAAGTAGGTAACTAATCTTTTCTAAATTCTATGAAGTTTCCTTGAAAGAGATTCCTTTGTGAGTCTCTTACCTCGGCTAAGAATCGCTGGCTTAGAAATTTGTGTGTTTGCTTTTCTATAGACTGATTGGATAGGCAGTGCTCATACTAGACCCTTTTCGACTTTCGTCTAGGAAGTAAAGCAAAAAAGGCAGAGGGAAAATTTTGTCAGCCTTGACCCAGAGCTGTTGGAACAAAGAAGAATAATATACTGAGGTCTATTCAGACTTGGCTTCTCCACAGATCATTACAACCAAGATGCCAATTAACACTGACTGTGACAGTGGCTTTTGTGACGTGGACAGCTGGCCACTCAAAGATACACAGGGACCACCTGCTCGTGTAACATAGGCCACCAAACAGGCACCAGATGGTGACAACCTTTGAATGTTACTACTACAGTCACTTTCACCTCAGCTCTATTTGAACTGGACACTAGGAGAAAGAGCTGTAAAAATCACATTTGATTTTTGGAACAATATGGTTCTCTATAAATCTCATATGTATGACTTGTTGGAAGGCAAAGAATCATTCCTGGACATTGGTGGCCCAACAGAAGTTTTGTTTCGTGTGGTTATTAGAAACAATTGGCTTAACCAAGATACACTATAACTGCTGAGCTCCCATATGGGAAGCGTACCAAAGAGAAATGTAGATAAATTATCTAAAGGAAGAGACTTGAGTGAGGTGATGGGTGGATGGAAAAGTGAAAAAATGATTGCTGGAAGAGGCAAGCGAAGGATTCAAGACATGCCTATTTTTGGCAATATATTCCAAGTTCTTGAAATTTGTAAATGTGCTTATTGCCCACAAAAAGGTATAAAAACAACTTTATCGATAAATATCCATTAAACTGGGCTCAAGGCACTGCAGAACCGTTATAAAGTAAACTTCAACAATTCTGGAAGCATTGTTTGAACATTGGACAAGAAGTAGTCCCTGGGTGCGTTTCACAGGGATGAATAGATCTGCGTTATCACATCCAAATCCTTACTGAAAACAGTAACATTGTCACGGAATTCAGGGATCACATGTAAAATTGCTAACAAATGACACCATAATTAAAAGATCATAAAGATTTTGCTAATGTGATTCATCCTGCATTATAGACTGATGTGGTCTCTATCCATCTATGAAAAAAATTAGATTTCTATTTTCCTAACAATATAGGTGGATGTTGTTGAAAATGGCAGCCAGATGTCCAATATGATTTCCTGAATTCCATAATGCAACTAACTTAGCAGGTGGTCCTAAGTTTCTAAATCAAATGATGAAGACTTTAGGGGCCTCCTACTTATGAAAAAGAGTGTCAGTAGGGAAAAGATTCTTCAAAAAAGCTAGAAACAGTAAAAGAAAAGAGCAGAAAAAAAAGGTTGGTAAAATTTGACAAATGCATTTCTTAGTATTATGTCAAACATGTTTACTGAGCTGCACAATTAATAAAAAATATTCTGTACTAGAGTCCCTAATTATTATTCCACACAGGACAGAACACCTCTTCATTATCCCTTTTTGAATTGATTGTGTACATCAAACAGTCAAGATATAAATAAAATATGCCTGCATGCATAATACCCTCACATTAAAGCTGGAGGCAATTAACCTATGATTTCTCATTAATTAAATTAAAATAACCTTCTAAAAAATGTCTAAAATCAAAACAGATTTCTTTCAGTGTGGATTTTTCTCCCAATGATGCAGAGAGGTTGTTTACCAAATTTATTACATCAATAAGAAAAAATGCTATTTCTGATTTTATCCCAGGCTTCTCTCTAATTTTCTCCTGAGGTTCCAGTCTCATTTAGCTAAATCCAATTACAATGTCAGGGTTTGGGAGGGATTTTTTTTCTGTCTTTAAAAATACCTGCTCTTATGAAGATTTTTATTTTATTTTTAAATTGTTACTGAACCTTCTGCTGGAGCTAGATCCATACCATGTAAGTGGAAAGCTGCAAATTATTTGGTGAATTTGCCGAATGTACCCAGTCAAGCTATAAAAATGAGATACCAGAAGGAAAAAACGAGGCTGACTCAGCCAAACTGGGGTGTTCTCCTCACCTCCTGCTCTGTCGCCTGCAAGTCCCTTCTTGATTTCTCTGACTTCCAGTTACCACCAGTTATAAGTTATTCTAGTAGTCTCCTAAGAGTGGCTTTATTTTAGAATAAGCATAAAAGCAATATGTATCTATATATGATATATATGTGTACACACAGACACACATTTATATATATGCATGTACATGTAAATGCATGCTAAAAGACTTATCTTTTAATGCTAGAATTTTGTGTTTTGCTTTTCTCCGAATTCTTTTGCAGTTTCCCCTGAAATACATCTGTATTAAGAGACCACATATCCACAAATTTCTTCTTGGTATCCAATTAAGTGCTAAAATTTTGTTTAAAAATTATGTGTTGGTTGGGCGGTGCCTGTGGCTCAAGGAATAGGGTGTAACCCCATATACTGGAGGTGATGGGTTCAAACCCAGCCCTGACCAAAACTGTAAAAAAAAAAAAAAAAATGTATATATGTGTTGGTTGATTTGTCTCTTTTCTAATATGAAAAGTATACATGGTCACTCTTTCCCTCATATGCAGAAAATCTCTCCCTAGATCTCATAGTTTTTGGCCCAGGGTTTTCACAGAGTGAGGCCTCAATAAATGATTTTTTGTTGAATTGAGTTTTAGCCCTGGATTCGTTTTCCTCCTAATCAAATCCCCTTGCTAACTACTGCTGGGCCGTCAGTGGTAGCACTTCCAGCCCTCTGGATGAGAACTTTGGAGATGTCTTTCACTCATGCGTCTTTCACACCTTTTCTTAATCTCTTTATTGATTTCCTTGTGAGTTGCTGTCATTTCTTCCTTCTAATGATTGGATTGCTTCCTACTCTCTTGATTCCTACCACCAGAACCTAATATGGACACTCATTACTTGCCCTTATACCTGAGCTTTCCCTGGAAGCCCTTTATCTCCACTCATCGCCTCTCAGTCACCTCTCTACAATGTGGACTACCTGTACTGTTCAACCACAAAGCTGCCTATATATGTGACACCCCCTTGACCCCATCTTTGCACACCTGCATGGGCTCTGTAGTGCACATTATCCATCAGACAGCCAGCAAACATCATCACCTTTCCCATCTCTTTCCTACCAGAAGAGTCCTGGTTCTTAAATTCTAGTGGCAAGAGAGATCCTGTAATCTTACAAAAGAATGTCTCCTCCTCTGATCTAAGCTAGTCTAGAGGCGGGTACTTGACACAGTTCTGGCCAGTGAGCATTATGGGAAGGTCAGCTGGGAGCTTCTGTTTCTGAATTAAATGACAGCGCCTCATAAGGAGAAAGCATTTTACTTTTAGCCCTTCCTCATAGCTTGAAATATTGGCATAAGAATATAATGCTTAGAACTATTTTAATAGGTAAGAACAGCAAATCAAAAAGACAAGAAAGAAAAAAAAAAAAAAACACCTTGAGTCCTCTCTGATATCATTGATTCACCAAATTAAGACTTCAAGACTTTTTACTGAGGAAGAATAAGAAATGTAAACTTACATTTAATCGAATTGAAAAAGATGAAAAGACATGATTTTGCTGTATGAGATGAATCTGCAAAAAGGCTATGTGAAGTGCCATTCTTCATTGTGCCAGGTTTGGGAACTCACTGACACAGAAGACCATGAATACCCCCATACTATGTAACTTCAGGATGAATTCTTGTAGGAGATTGAAAACATATTACACAGGATTTAATGTCAGGGTACACACTATTTCCAACCCAACAAAGGCATCTGACAAATTCACTAACCACGTATTTAAACAATTGAATCTGTCATGTGCATACTTGGAAGTCCCTGAAGAAGTACAAGCCTGACAGGATACAATGGCATTGGAAAAGCTATTATAGTCAATTCAATGAATCAGATACCCTGATTCTCCAAGGCAATTTTTACAAGAGCAGGTCAATGGCTTATGTTTAACGCTTTGTTTTAAAATGTAAGAGGGATTTGCGGAAGGGTTTCCTTTTAGTTACAATACCTTTTATGACTACATTAAAATAAGATAGGTGCTATTTATACAAAGGTACATTTTGACAAAAGAATTTTATAGCAAATAAGAAATCTTAAATGATGCATTAATTCAATTATTTACTACAGACGATCATCAATAAACCACAGTATGCTATGCATAAAAATTATAATGAATAAAGAGGTATAAAGTATTAATGTGACTGAATTTTATAAATGTACACATATGATATTTAGCAACTTCAAAATAGTCACCTTGTAAGGCTATTTCCTCATTGTTATAATGCTCAAAATATCCTCTGCATGTATGTCCTTAATAGTGACAAATTCTTAACCTTTGAGAATGGAATTGTGTTCTACAAACAAAACAAAGTCATTAAGTTTAATGAAATTAATCTCACCTTGCCAAAAGTCTCATTCTCCTCAAAGCTTAGCTGAACTCAAATATCTCTCACACTCTGGGCCCTGGCAGCCAGGTCTCACTAGTGTCACATGGGTCACAAAACTCAGATCCCTCCCCATGGCTCTTGTACATCAAAGGTATCAAAATAGCTTCTTAGAGTCCAATAATCCAACCCCCCATTTTTAAATTTAAGAGCATTCTTAGTATTTGATCTAATTCATGGTCCTCCCTCTCCCAAATTCATGAGATTAACTCATTCCTTATCCCTTCATCTCCCACAGGCTCACTTAGTCCTAACCCAGGTTACTAGGGTCACTCCAGTGCTTTTGCTCTAACATCCATAGGGCTCATACTGATACTTTACAGTGTTAAGGGCTCAAGTCTCAATATCCTCAACACACTATTTTCACATGTGCTTCTCTTTCATACTAGCCTTACCACATGGGCTTCCGCTGACACTTTTCTTGCATCTAGTTTTCAGAGGTCATTTCAGAAAGCATGTCCCATATTTTGCCAACCTTTGGGGTTATTTCACTCTCTTTTATCTCAAAGACCAACACTTTCTCTATCAATAACTCTCAGAAACCATTCCTATCCTTAAACATACCATTCACTATAAACTATTTACCAAAACTTCTGATGATAATACTTAAAGCAGGCGTCCTCAAACTGCAACCCATAGGCCACATAAAGCAGTGTAATTGTATATGTTCCCATTTTGGGGGTTTTTTGCTTCAAAATAAGATATGTGCGGTGTGCATAGGAATTTGTTCATAGTTTTTTGTTTTTTTAAAAACTATAGTCCAGCCCTCCAACGGTCTGAGGGACAGTGAATTGGCCCCCTGTTTAAAAAGCTTGAGGATGCCTAACTTAAAGGATGTAAGAGCTTAGAAATAAGAAAAATAGGCTGGGCACAGTGGCTCATGTCTATAATCCTGGGAGGCTGAGGCAGGTGGACCCCTTGAGCTCAGGACTTCAAGACCAGCCTGAGCAAAATTGAGACTTTATCTCTACTAAAAATAGAAAAAACTAAGGCAAGAGGATCACTTGAGCCCAAAATGGAGGTTGCTGTAAGTTATGATGCCATAGCTCTCAACCCAAGGGGAAAGCTTAAGACTCTGTCACTAAAAAAAAAAAAGAAAGAAAGAACAAAAATAAGATTGTTCTTTGACAGTAAACTGCAAGGTTATGTGCTAGCCCATTGTTTCCAAACTTATATTCTATTAATAGATGCAGATGAAAATTTTGAGTTAAGATTGGGATCCCCCACCTATCCAAATTCTCACTACTCAGTATCAAAACTCTGCAATATAACTGATTCATACTAACCATCCGCCCTAACCCTTTAGGCTCTTATCATTCAAACCTGGGAACCAAATAAATGAGGATCTTAGGGGGTATTTATGAGACCAAAGTTGTAGAGTCACAAGAAAAAGATACAATCACTCAGAAGGCCTGCAAGACTGCATTAAAACCAGATTTAAATACTAATTTTTTTTAAAAGAACATGCAGATGAAAGGAAGCCATGCAGCCATGGAAACATAAATATGGCAAATACAAAAATCAAACATGTCCTGCCTCATACCCTAAACATGCTCCAACATACTCTTCCTAGAAGAGAGGGAGCTTTAGCAGAAGCTTTAAGTATTTCTGGTCTATTTATTTAAAAGTGGTGTTGTAACAGAACATGTGCAACATACATAATTTTTTTTTTTTTTTTTTTTTTTTTTTGCAGTTTTTGGCCAGGGCTGGGTTTGAACCTGCCACCTCTGGCATATGGGGCCAGTGCCCTACTCCTTGAGCCACAGGTGCCACTACAATACATCTTTCTAGGTCATCAGATTCTAGCCATTTACTGTTTCTGAGCTATTTTACAACCCTTTGTAAGTTGATAAATATGCAAATTTTGTCTTACACAACAGAGTTTCTGTTGAAGTCCTTTCTCCCACATGAAAAAACTAGTTTTGCTTTCACTTCCAACATAATTCCTTTATTCCTAAAACATTCACACCTTTTTGCTTTTCCTTGCGACATTTATAACATGGTACTTCATTTGATGAGTAAAATAAATTCGTAAACATGTATTCATTTTTTTCATTTTTATTTCCATGTGTCATGATTTCACCTTTTTTCTGAAAGTTATCTTTCTTCATTATCTTAAGGTGATCTAAATTTGGTCTGAGTATTTACCTTATCAAATTTCTCTTATTATAATCTGATAGTCATAAAGTAACCATTTTATTTTAATTGGCATTCGGAATTAATTCCCCTTTAAAAAGAGAACATACTGACCATGCAAATAAAAGTGCTTCGGTTCAGTGACAATTGTATATTTAATTATAAAACATCAAATACCTCTTAAGTCAAATCTAAATGGTGGGCACACAAAACAGTTTTGGTTTTTTCTTTTTTTGTTTTTTTATTTTGAGACAGAGTCTCACTGTGTCACTCTCGGTAGAGTACTGTGACATCACAGCTCACAGCAACTTCCAACTCTTGGGCTTAAGCAATTCTTTTGCCTCAGCCTCCCAAGTAGCTGGGACTACAAGTACCTGCCACAATGTCCGGCTATTTCTTGTTGTAGTTGTCATTATTGTTTAGCTGGCCCAGGCTAGGGCTCGAACTCACCAGCCTTGGTGCATGTGGCTGGCCATCATAACCACTGTACTACGGTGCCGAGACACACAAAACAGCTTTGAACAAAGATGAAATAAGAGCAAGTATTATAGCATAAAGGAAAGAAAGAACTTCAGCTTTAGAATCAGTCCTGGGATTAAATTCTAGCTGTGCCAGTTTATAAATTATATGACCTTGGGCAAGTCAATTATCTCTCAGAATCTGAGTTTTCCATCAGCAAACGTGGATATTAATACAGAATTGTTGGAAAATTTGCAATCATGTATTTCTAATCCAGACATCAGGTGGGATCATCCTTTCCTTTCCATATGGTGACCTCTAGAAATTTCAGTCCCAAAATGTAGAAACTGCAAGAGAGTTTCAGTCTAGGTCTAGTTACTTATCACATAAAGATTCAATGCTACAGAAAACAAGGCTTGCCAAGGAAGAAAGGGATTTTTAACATGGCAGATGTCTTGCCAGGAGAAGGAGAGAAGCTGCCTCACGTCCATCTCTCCAATTAATGGAGATCACAGGCTTTAAAGGAGGGCCCATATGCCTTGGGACAGGTCCTGGTATCTCTGTATGTACAGGGATGTTGAAACTTGCTCAGTGGAGGGCAGGCTATAGAAGGCCACTTTGAGTCCCAATTCCATAGTTAGCTTTACTTCTCAATTCTCATTTCTGCTAAATCTTTGGTCACTTTCACATTCCATATCTTCCTCTTTTCTCTAACTGTGCCACTCCACAGGGAACACAGCTCCTCTTTTTCTGATTTCCCCAAAGCACCACTTCTCTAAGTAAACAATAGGAAAGTTTACACAAACACAATAGAGTTTAAAATAAATATTAGCGATGGTGGGGGCTATTTCCTGTTCCAATCATCTTTTGCACCAAGATGGCTCCCTCTCCCTCCCATCTCCCTCTCTGCTTCCAGAAAGGTGTAAGCAGTGGCACCCACAGATAAGTCTTCAGCAGAGAAGTTCAGGCCAGATTAATTGAAAGCAGAGGGTGACCCACCTCGGCAGTGCAAAGGTGGCGTCTGTTCCCAGGGGCTGTTAGAGACCCTTTTTATATGGGGCTTTAGGGGGTGGGCAAATTTCACAGCTTGCCCAGAAGGCTTTGGTGAATTAAGATTCCTTGGTGGGAACTTCTGGGGAGTGGAGCTAACTAGGTCCTTTGTCTTAGGGGGCACAGTTCATGTGTGGCTGCAGTCAGGCCCCCCAACAATTCCAACTGCCAACATTTCTGCTTTATTTCTTTAAAAAAAAAAAAAATCAGTTTAACATGTTAACCAGTTTGATGAAAATATTTCCAATTGTATATAAAACCAATGCATGGTGCCCCATGATTGCATTAATGTATACAGCTAAGATTTAATTTAAAAAAAAAAATTGAAAAAAAATCAGTCTACCTCCTATTTTCACTCCCAAGGACATTCTTGTTATGCTCACAGAGACAATTTCTGGGAAGAATTTGGTGGTCAGTGTTCAATGTTATTTTCTTAGCTACATTCCTAAAATTCTTGGAATAACAGACATTCAATCAATAGTAGTCATTATCATTATGTATATATCCCCAAGGTAACAGCCTTGAAATTCTATTCACATTTGAATATATAAATTCCTTCATGTTTGTTAAAAAGGTAGTTCCATTATTTTATGATCACCCCCTATAAATTACAATTCCAGAGATCAGGGAGGATAGTAGAATGCTTTTGTTTTTTAAGAGTACTAAAAAAAACTACTAGCATTATATTTTTAATTATACTTATCCCAACACAAATGGAAAGTCTTTTCCTTGTTTTGCTCCTACGATCACTTTCTTTCCTAAACCACATCCTACTTTAGATTTGAGAAAATCACCCATCTATGCCTCCTTTTAGGCTGTTGACAGCATCCCCACAATATGTGACTTAGGCCTAAGAAACAGCACACTCTGTGCTGGGGCCTCGAATATTGGTCAGGAGTGAACACACCACCCAAATCAGGTGAATCAGAACAAAAAAATCTTAGTCCTAAGATGTTAGCAGACGCTTAACAAAGCAAACCATCCAAGCTAGAGCTCTTATATAGACCCCTTATTTTTGTCAAACAAAACAATAATTTGTCCGAGAATAAAACCAGCATAGCAAAAGACTGCAATGAGAGCTAGGAAGAGAAAAAAGAGATCCTTGTGACATTTGTTTGAACCTTTATTCAAGCAATATTTGAAACCACCCTATTACAGGATTTTCTTTATTTGTTTCTGCTTTTGTTTTTGAGACAGGTTTGCATCGTCAAAGCTCATTGCAATCTCAAACTCCTGGGCTCAAGAAATCCTCCTGCCTCAGCCTCCTAAAATGCTACGATTACAGCCTTGAGCCATTGCATCTGGCCTATTCTTTTATTTTTATTGTTGTTGTTACATAACCAAATAAACTCCCCCCTTTGTTTAAATCACCTTGGATTGGGTTTTCTATCCCCATAACTGAGAATCCTATCTGATAGGCTAATTTAATATGAATGGATTTAAATAAATTTAAAGAAATACACACAATCATTGAGATAAAAGCAAATAAAAGCATGGAGGCACTCAATTAATAAATGAAAGAAATTTAGACAAAGTCACATGTAAACCAACTATGCAAAACTGCATATAATTAGTTTCCAGGGAAGAAGTTCAAATTCAGGACATTCCTAATGGATAATTAATTAACATTTGTGAAATGCATAATATCCATGAAATTAAATAAAATCAATTGCTTAGAAATTGAACTCTAGTTTCCTAATTCAAGAGGAAAAAATTTTAATATGTCTTTATAGAAGGCTATTTTGGTAACAGACCCACCAAAAATATTCTAGTGAGCTTCTTTTAACTGTTTCTTGTAATGAAGCTCAACGAAAAGCCAAAGTAATGATACCAGAATACAATTCTATAAGAGCAATTACATGAAAGACCGAAAGTCTGTGGTCTTATTACACAAAACTCTGACAGCTAACAGCCAAGGATTTAAGTGTCTGTAGACCAATGATTCCCCGACTTTTTAGCAGTGGAACTTTTTATTCATGTGATATTGTGTGTGGATCTGATCTGTTTGATTCCTGGATGGAGGAGTATCTAGAAAGCTCACTCACCAACATTTCCCTTACAGGATCCCCCTCTCTGTCCCTGTGGAACATCAGGCCACAGAAAGTCCTAAAATATGACATATAAAGAAAAAGATATATGGGTATAAATCCAGAAATATTCAATGTATTGTATTTGTCCACTTCTGAGATCTCAGAATTTCAAAACAGAAGACTCAATTTCAGATTATCTACCTCTGACAAAGGACAGAATCCATATATACTAGTGACTAAGTGGAAGGTAGGGTTTTATCCTCCTATTCTTTTAAGAGTTTGAGAAAATAAGAAAATTTAATCATGACATGTTCTTAAATGTAGGACTATGTCTGAACAGAGATGCACCCAGACAGTAAGTGAGAGAAAACCACGGCTTCCTAAGGAAACAGTTTGGGGTCTGTCTTAACTGTTTAAAATGTTAAAATACTTTTATTTACAAAATTACAATGTAAATTCATGGGTTAAAAACTGTCAATATTGGATGAGTCAAACCCAAATTCCAGATGTTTCTTGTATAGAATATTGGCCCAAGAAACACACACTTGAAATGAATCAGAAGAAAAGTAACAGAGTTTAAAAGATATGTAAGCCTAGTTAATGGACTTAACGTATATACTAGAGTATAAGCCGAGTTTTTCCGGCACAAAATTTGTGCCAAGTTCGGGTTTTTCGGCACAAATTTTGTGCCGAAAAAACTCGGCTTATACTCGAGTATATACAGTATAAGATAGGGTGAGGTAGAAGATCGCCTTTTAAAACTGAAGAGATTAATCAATTAACTTATTGGATGAAATAGAAGGCTTTGCTAAAGAAAGAATAATGAACATATAAGACCAAGTAAATTATTTTTTTCTAAAATAAATTATTTTTAAAACCAAATAAATTATTCGTTGAGCCCATCTAGATGGAGAAAATTCAGAGTTTTCAGACAAACCATAAAAAAAATCCAGAGAGCCAGAAGTCTTCAAGATGTATTCTACTTAACTTGAGCTCTTCAATCAGCTATTCCAAATGAATAGCCACTATTTACATTATTAAAATCTGAAAACATTTGGGGACTATAAAGTTTAAGCAGTTCTTCTCAAATTAAATTAACCTCCTTTGTTATACTTTTTAAATGTTTACTTAACACATGTGCTTACCTCAGAGATGTAAGAACTATCTTTCCCAGGAAAACTCCAAGCTGGGTTTGGGTAGGAGAAATAAAAGAGAAAGCATATATAGAAGGGCTGAAAAAAGAAAGAATAAGTGAAAAATTAAGCAAATGTGCTAGCAATAAATAGAATAAAACAAATATTTCTTAGCATAAGTGTTTCAGGATAAAGTAAAACTCACTTCATTTATGCCTGGAAACAGTGGATATATGTACCTGCTATCTCCCTGCCTGCTAAGCCAGAAATGAAGCCAGCCTACTGACATGTATTGGCCAGGTTCACAGAGCCCATAATCAACTTCCCACTTAGAGTAGACTGCTATTGAGGGCAAAGACCTACACAATGGGAGAAGAAACCCATGCAAACTACCTGTAATAAACAATTCAGTCCCTCATAAGAAATTTTAAATATGAATTATAAATAAGAAGCTGCTCAATGTTTGAGGACAGTCACCAATGTGAAAGAAAATAGGAAAAAAAAGAGAGTGAATAATTTTGAGTGAAACAAAATTATTCAGAGGATCAGAAGACCACTTTTAAAATATTCTAATATTCAGCCAGCTGTAGTGGCTCATGCCTATAATCCTAGCACTCTGGGAGGCTGAGGCAGGTGGATTGCATGAGCTCAGGAATTAGAGACCAGCAAGAGCAAGAACCCCGTCTCTACTAAAAATGGAAAAAACTAGCTGGGCGTTGTGGTGGGCACCTATAGTCCCAGCTATTTGGGAGGCTCAGGCAAGAGGATCACTTGAGCCCAAGAGTTTGAGGTTGCTGTGAGCTATAGCTATAGCTAAAGATATCATGACACTATGCCCAGGGCAACAG
The DNA here is from genome assembly GCA_963574355.1 of Loris lydekkerianus. Lineage (NCBI taxonomy): Eukaryota > Metazoa > Chordata > Mammalia > Primates > Lorisidae > Loris > Loris lydekkerianus. The sequence continues at coordinate 20,584 of CAUYPK010145561.1, forward strand.
AGTGAGACTCTGTCTCAAGAAAAAAAAATTATATACATATACATATACACACACACACACATATATATATATAATGTTTGATTAATTATTTAATGAGAATGCATGATACTCACAAAACAAAATGAGGCTGCCATCCATAAAATAAAAAATGTATCAAACAAAGAATTAAAAATAAAAAGAGTTCTTGGGCAGTGCCTGTGTCTCAAAGGAGTAGGGCGCCAGCCCCATATACCGGAGTTGGTAGGTTCAAACTCAGCCCTGGCCAAAAAAAAAAAAAAAAAAAAAAAAATCTTTTGGTAATAATTAAAAAAATTTATTAAAAAAACAATATATAAATATCTATATATATTTTTTTTTATTTTTTGCAGTTTTTGGCCAGGGCTGGGTTTGAACCCACCACCTCAGGTATATGGGGCTGGCGCCCTACTCCTTTGAGACACAGGCACTGCCTTATAAAAC
>CAUYPK010145566.1:0-58370 GCA_963574355.1 Loris lydekkerianus
ATATATATATATATATATATTTTTTTATATATATTTATATATTTTTTTTTTTTTTTTTTTTTTTTTTTTTTCAGTTTTTGGCCGGGGCTGGGTTTGAACCCACCACCTCCAGCATATGGGGCCGGCGCCCTCCTCCTTTGAGCCACAGGGACCGGCCTTTTCTCCCTATTCAGGCCAGGGCTCTTCCCAGGATACCTTTATGGTCTCCTATGATCCCACCCCTCGAAACAAGGGTCTCTTTTCCTAGGGACCTGCGTCTTGGGTCTCTTCACTTCCCTTCCTGTCCCCTGGGTCCTGCAGACCTCTTTGTCCCACATGTATTACCAGAGGAGAGCCAGATGAAGGGCTACCATAAGTGAGTTGGGGCCCGGAAAGACTCAAGTTGGGGGAGAAAAACATCTCGGGACTGAGAGCAGCTCTGATCCCTCCCTTCAAAGAGGATGACTGCTCACTCCCTTCTGAGGCTCCCAGACCCCTCACTATTCTCAGTACTGCCAGTCCCAGGCTCCGCCCCCAAGGAAAGCGCGTGAGGCTCCTGCCAGTCACCACCCCCCTTTCCTGGGATAACACCTGGGAACTCAGCATCCCCTACACACACACCCTCCTAGACTTCTGCCCCTGGCTAGACTACTCTTTTGCCTGAACCCTTGGGTCTCTGGAACAGGCACCCCTTATTGGAAGCCTGGGACCCAGAGTCAGACCTGTCCTTCTGCCCGGCTTCCTGGATCTTGGGCCTGACTCGCCTACTGCTCGGATACCTGGATTCCTAAGTCTGACACCTCCTGCTGCTCAGACGTCTGGGTACCTGCCCCAGATACCTTCTGTTGGCTCAATCTCAGATGACCACCCGTCCCTCCAGGTCCCTTCAGGAATGCTCATCCTTCGCCGGGTCATTCAAGTAACCAACACCCGAGCAGTTGGGCCCATACCTGCTAACCCAGAATCTCAGTCTCGACCTCGGACCCTAGCCAGCAGCTAAGAGCCTTCCGCCCGCCCAGTGCCCCAGCATCCTTCATGTCCCCCGGACTCTGGTGCCCGTCGCGGGGCCCACCACTTACCGCTCAGGACCGGGCGCGGCCGGGCCGCGGGGAGGCTCCACTCGGGTCCTGTCAGCTCAGGGCTTGCGCGGACCTCGAGAAGCCCCCGCGGCCGCGGGAGAAGCGGCGTGAGTCACCCCGCCCCGCCCCCGGCCCCCGGCTCGGTGACGTCAGTGGCCCGGTCGGCCAATGGGTGTGGCGCGCTGGGGCGCAGAGCGCGCAGCGCGGCATAGTAATGAGGCCTCGCGCCGCCCGCTCCCCCATTCATAAAAAGCGACCGTGGTCGCGGCCCCGCCCCCTCTCTAGTGGGCCGGCGCTGTCCTTGACGCGGCGCCCTCTTCGGGCTGGGGGTTTCAGGGTCGCTGGTGCCAGAGTCTTGGAGAAGTCTTGGGGAAGCCGCAGGGGAAGTGATGGGGGGAGAGGAAAGGGGACTTGAATAAACTGTGGGGTGCTGGGACCCTCGGGTGACAGATGTTAACGAAATTCAGATGACGAAAGATCTTGTGATGGGGCTGAATGGGCGTCCCTATGAGGTTGATGGGGTTGCTGAAAGGATGGGGCCCTGAGGTGATGGTGACAGGAGCACGAGGGAGCAGGGAGGTGGGTGGTAGTGACGTTATGAGCACAGTGACAGGATCTTGGGGGATGGTGTCTGTGGGACGCTGACGGTAGAGGGGGAAGCCCCTAGAGCAACCATAGCAGTGTTTAGGGTGACTCTGCAGCATGATGGAGTTCAGGGATCTCAGGGTGGCAGAGGCGGTGGCCAGGGAAGATGGAGAATCCAGGTGATGGAACTTCAGGTCACCATAACCCTGTCAGAAGTGCTGAAGTACTGAGGTTTGAGAAAGCTAAGTGATGAGGGTCATAGGGTCTTGGAATGAAGATAGCAGGGACAGTGGCCAGTGGGCCCCGGGGTAGAGGGTCTGGATTGATAGTGACCAGGCTGGTAAATTACTGCCAGGTTAGGTCGCGGTGGTGCTGCAGCTTGGATAAGGAGGTGGGTGACGTCACTTATGTCAGTCCAATAGCGCCCTCACAGTTTGGAGGGGCGGACCTGGCAAGATCTCAAAACCTAAATTATTTATTCAAGGATCTGGAAAGGGGGGTGGTGCGTTTCCCTGAAGCAGCAGGAGATGGGGAGCCGGGAAGAACTTGGATGCAAAGAATCAGGCAGCTGAGTCCTCAGCACAGGCCCCTCTCAGCCTCTCCTCTTAAGCATCTTAGGGTGAGACAGGAAGAGAGACAGAGCTCCTTCTGCCCCATCCCTGCCCGGCCTAAATCTCAGGGAATCGGCCAGCAGAGTTTGTGGCCAGTCCTGGGACCGAGATCCCAGGCCTCACCAAATCCTCCCCCACCACAGGCTGCAGTCAGGGTCCTCCAGGCAGGTTCTGGGCTTGGGTTCAGGGCAGGGGGAAAGCTAAGTGGCGAGAAATACAGGAAGAGGAGAGGGTGAGGCTGGGGAAGGTGATGCACTTCAGGCTAGGGTGGTGAGTTTAGGGTGCTTAGCAGGCGGAGGTGGTCACGGAGATGGTCAGGAGCGTAGATTAGATTCAAATCCCCATTCCTGTTTTCTAGCCCTGTGACCCGGGGAAGTTTCTTCAGCTCTCTGTGCCTATTTCCTCATCTGCAAAACAGGGATAACATTAGTACCTGCCTCATAGGATTGTTGGGGGGTGCCGCATATCGTCAGCACTGGCTATGCTGGCTGTGAATGGTATAGCTGGCCAATGAAGGAGCCCTGGGAACCACAGGCATGCAGCTTGCACCTGGATGACATCTCCCAGGAGAGGGAGCAGAGCAGGTGGAGGGGCCTCAGAGACCCCTCCCCCATTGAAGGCACAGAGTGTGGACAAGGCTGCTTCTGTGCCTGGCCCTTTGCCCTGGCCATTCCCTCAGCCTAGGACACTCCTTTTCATCCAGGTCTCAGTTCCCAAGTCCCTTCTGAAACAGGCTTCCCTGAACTCCAAGCCAGATTACCACTCTCCTCCCCATTACTCTCCCTCCCCTTCTCTGAGTTATTAGTTTCCAGAGCATGAAGCCCTCCTGAAATTGTATGTTTACTCACATTTGTTTTTGCTACGAGTCAGCCCACTGGAACTTAAGTTCCATTAGGGTAGTGACTATATCCTGTTTTCTGCTGGAGAACAGAGCCTGACATGTGATCACTGTTTAACAGTTATTTTTTTGTCTGGATGATTAAACTAAAAAGGAGCCACCAGAGAAAGAGAAGAAAAGCACAGAGAGAGTAGTATTTTTAGTTTGTCTGGTGTTAAGGAAAGTGGGGATGTCAGAGAGGAAGGGTATAAGGGCATCCATGTTCCAAGGCTCAGTTATCCACTTTCTCCCCCATATCAAAGCTGGGTCCCCATAGAGCCCTGTGGGGGTCTCAGAGAAGGGTGAAGGTTGGCACAAGGGGGGTTTTATCAGAGAAACTCTTCTGCTGTTAAGAGTGGCAGTGATTTTTTATTTTATTTTATTTTTTTAACTTTAACCCTTGGACAAACTAGCAGTGATTTTTTAAAAAGTTTTCATAGTTTATTGATCCTCTGGTGAAAATTCTGCACCCTCACTGCAGATAAAGTCATTGCAGAATCTTTCTTCCTGTCTGCATCAACACTGGCCTTGGGTGGTCCGATGACCATCTTCATTCTGTTCTTGTGTTGTTTCAGTGTTTTCTTCTCATACAAGCCATGACTTGCAAATCTGTGTTTGGATTACTTTTTCTTTGCATAATCCAAGAAGTTGCAGATCATGCCCAAGCCAGTTGTCTTGCCACCACCCAAAATGGATCCTGAATCTAAATGCAAAGATGTGATCTTGTACATTTTGATGAGTTTTCCCCAAATTTCTGGCTCATGTATTATTGCCTTCCCAGGGTGAAGGATATTGATCACTGTGACGATTTGTTTCTGCTGAAGTAGTCGGTTGGTCATGAATTTCCTGATTCTGATAGTTACCCTGTCATTCACAATGGAGGCTGATCCTCAGGAACCATGGAGGAAGAGTTCGGTGATATTTCTAACCCTGAGAAACTCCAGAAACTCAAGAGACTAAGGTGGGGCTATGGATTTTCACGTGTGTTCTCTCTCTCATGCACCAAACTCCTCATGCCATCAGGACGATCAAAGCCATCACTTCGTCTCTCCTCTATGAACACCTGCTCTAAGGATGTAGCAGCACTCCTTTCCTGTTCTCCTCATGCCCTCTGCCCCTACCTCCTTGCTTCCTTGCCACCTACCAGGTGCCGGGCCAGAGCCCAGTGCTTATAACAACTCTGCAAAGTTAAGGGACTACGTCTTCATTTCATATTGAAGCCTAGATAAGCCAAGGGACTTGCTTCAAATCACATGGCAGAGTTGGGAGCTGAAGCCAGGTCCACTGTAACCAAATCCATCATGCCTTCCTTTCTAGCCTAGCTGTCACCCTCTCCCCCAAAGGGCTGGGGGTGGTGGTGGTGGTAAAGTTGACTAGGGCTGACGATACTTGCAGTTTCCCAGATGGCCACCAGATGGCTCTGAGCATGACTTACAGGTGAGCCCCCTTCTTTTTTTTTGAGACAGACTCTCACTATGTCCCCCTCGGTAGAGTGTCTGGCGTTACAGCTCACAGTAACCTCAAACTCGTGAGCTTAATCGATTCTCGTGCCTCGGCCTTCCAAATAGCTGGGACCACAGGCGCCCGTTACACTGAACCTGGCCATTTTCCTGCTGCAGTTGTCATTGCTGTCTAGCTGGCCCCAGGCCAGGTTTGAACCTGCCAGCCTAGGTGTACGGCCACTGTCGCCTAAATTCTTAAAGGAGGAATGTGTGAAAGAAAGAGAGAGAGAGAAAGAGAGACAGAGAATCTCCACATATGAGCCCGTCGTCCAAGACCCAGGGATTGGACATTGCATTCTTAGCACAGACCCACTCATTCAGCCAATATTCACTGCAAGTTCCCTGGGGCTTGGATTTCAGTGAGTGCAAGGTACAGAGGCATGATCTGGCCACATGCCTGCATTTTCAACAATCAATAAATGTTTATTGAGCATCTACTATTTGCCAGGCACAGAGGATGCATCAGTGAACAAAAATCCCTGCCTTCTTCAGGGAGCTTCCATTTTAATGGGGAGAAATGTGCAATCTACAAATAGATACCTAATATAATATCAAGTAGGGAGTCTTTGAGGGTCTCACAGACAGGTGGGGCAGACAAACATGTACACAGTCACAACATGGTGCAGTCTGGTTCCTGCCTTTGTGGAACTTACATCCTAGGAAAACATGACTAATTAATTATATTATACATTTGATACATACTCTGAAGGAAAGAGCAGGTGCAGGTATTGTAATGTAGAATAAACAGAAGGCCTCTTTTAGGTAGGTAGGTCATAGAGCAGGTCACTTTAAGAGAGAATAAAAGAGTTTTGGGGTTGATGGGCTTGAGTATTAGAGAGGAGGCTGGTGTGTCTGGAGCTGAATCAGCAAAGGGGAAGAAAAGGGGGTGATCTCAGTGAGGTGGGCAGGGGCAAGATCATGGGGTTGAAGAGAGCAATGGGAAGTCAATGGGTTTAAAGAGGAGAGTGATATAGTCTGACTTATGTTTGCAAAGGATTACTCTGCTGAGTGGTGAACAGACTGGAACAGAAGCTCTGCTAGGGGGCCCTACAGAAATCCTCTAGCTGAGACAAGTGCTATAGCAGCTCAGCTTTGTTCTGAGATAGTCACAGAAAGCTGCAGGAGGAAGCTTTTAGTGGTGTCTTGAAGGAGTAGTTAGGCGGAGTTGGGCTGAAGGAGGACCCTCTAGGAGAGATAGCAGCTAGGGTAAAGGCCAGGAAGTATGAAGGGAGAGGGTGAGATGCTGCTCTCTCTCTCTCTCTCTCTTTTTTTTTTTTTTTTTGATACAGAGCCTCAAACTGTCACCCTGGGTGGAGTGCCATGGCATCACAGCTCACAGCAGCCTCAAATTCCTGGGCTTACACGATTCTCTTGCCTCAGCCTCCCAAGTAGCTGGGCTACAGGCGCCCACCACAACACCTGGCTATTTTTTTGGCCATAAGTGTCATTGTTGTTTGGTAGGCCCAGGCTGGTTTCCAACCTGCCAGCTCTGGTGTATGTAGCTGGCACCTTAGCCGCTTGAGCTACAGGCACCGAGCCTGTTCTATCTCTTTAGAGCGTGGGAGGTGATGAGGAGAGCCCAAGACAGGCTAGAGAGACTTCTAGATCCAGGAATCAAAGGGTTGTGGAGGCCAAACCATTGTTGAAAAGTTAGCTGGAAGAGACATAGTCAAATGTATGGTTTCAGTGCACTGTGAGGGCCAGAAGAGCCTGGAGGTTGAGAGGTTGCAGAAGGAGGGCAAGGGCACAGGACCCGAAGGATTTAATCTGGGTGCTCAAGACAGAGGGAGGGGTGAAGATGATGCAACTTAGTTCCCAAGCTGGGTGACTGGGAGGAATGATGTGCCTTCCTTGAGTGGGGAACAGGGACTAGGCAGTTTCAGAGTCTTGTGGGACACTGAGGTGGAGGTGTCCAGGAAGTGGATGGACTCACTAGAGGCACAGTAGAGGGGAGAGAGGCTTCCAGCATCATTCAATCCTGGCTTCACATCCTGGCCTGCTGAGGTGGGAACTGTGTGCCCCCTAGCACCCTCAAATTTGGGGTGACAAAACCCATGCCTAGAGAGTAATTGTGGACATTAGAGGAGAAATTGGAAGTAAAAGCTCTATTAAAATGGACATTCTGCTAGATGTAAGGGGTTGATAATTGCTAACTGTGTGTTATTAGTTAACAGGTGTGGCAGCTGTGGAGCCAGAACTTGCCTGTTGGCTTTTTATTTTATTTATTTATTTTTATTTATTTATTTTTTTTGTAGATACAGAGTCTCACTTTACCACTCTTGGTAGAGTGCCATGACGTCACAGGACTCACAGCAACCTCTAGTTCTTGCTGTTGGCTTTTAAATGGAAGCTGATGGCAGAGGAATTGGCAAGATGGAACAGGATTCAGGACTCACTTGGGCCACCATCCACTAAGAGAGGGTTAGGAGGAGAAGCAGGTGAGGAGAGAGGGAGGAAGATGGTGAAGAGGAGGAGGAGGTGACCCTTAAGGAGCTTGAGAAGTAGCTGTGGATGGAGGGAACCCAAAGAAGCTGGTCCCAGAGCAGGAGAGGTGGCTGTGGGGAAGGCTACTGAAAGGCCCAGTTGACCTACAAGTGGCATGACCCATGAATTGGCCAGAGGGTGCAGTGGGCCAGAGGCAGACATGGGTTGAAGGGTATAGAGAACAGGGTGCAAGGGCTGATGCAAGGTGGAGAGGGTCACTAAAGCTAGGCCTGGGCAGCTAAAGGCAAGGGGCGAGCTGAGGCCCGTCCCAGCGGTTGTGGGCCCTGGTTAGAGGGTGCCCCGGGCAAGGCCTGGCCTGCGCTGAGCCTGAAAGCAGAAAAGTGACTTTGATTCAAATCCAGATTTTGCCACTGTGACCTCTGACTAGTCACCTTTTCTGAGCTTCAGTTTTCTCACCTGTGAAGCTGGGAAAAACAGTCATTACCTAACAAAGTTTTCACCATGCTACCCTTGGGGGCACCCAGTAACCACGTTTTCAAGAAGTCATAGACACCGCCCTCTTTGCCTCTTTGTCCGCGCCCCACCCCAGATTGCTGAACCCAGCCCAACAAGTCGCGTCCACTAGCCACGCCCCTAGCTGCCTCGCCTGCCCCTGGCTGCCTGGCGGACCAGCCAGCCCGGCGGTGCCTGGATGCTCTACCACTGGCCACGCCCCGGAATGACCGTGACCACGCCCCTACATGGCCACGCCCCGGTTGCCCAGGTCTCGCTCTCTACAAGCTCCACTGAGCCCAGTCCAGAAGGGACGCGCCACTCCAGCTGTCCGGCAACCCCTATCCCCCATCCTGGTGCCCATGGCCGTGCCGGGACCCCGCACCTTTCGGGGTCTGTGGGGCTGCTGCTGCCTCCTCCTGTGTGCCCAGCTTGCTGTGGCTGGTAACTTGCCGAGGGTCTGGTCAGGAGCCCAGACAGGGGCAAGTGGAGCGTGCCCCTCACCCAGCCGCCTTCCTAGGAGCAGTCTGGGCTGTGGAGTGGGGGACTTTCCAGACGTGTACAGAGCTCCTGGGGTGGGAGAAGGCGGCTGTAGCTGTGCGTGGAGCCCTGTGTGATATATAGGCTCCAGGTGTGGGGGATTAGGGACCTTCAGGTGTGCTGGGGGTGGTGGCTCCCAGGAGTATGGTGGTGGCCTAGGTGTATGCAAAGGGAGGGGGACAGGGCTGTGGGTGAATGAAGGTAGGGGAGGTTCTAGGTGAGTGTTAATCATGCTCTTGTGGAAGCTCCAGGTGTGTGCATGGGGGGTGAAAGCCCAGTACTGGGGATGGAGGTAGGTAGGTGATGCAGCTTGACTTTGAGGAGTTGCTCCCTTCCCATTTGCACCATACTCCTAGGTAAAGGAGCTCGAGGCTTTGGGCGGGGAGCCCTGATCCGCCTGAACATCTGGCCAGCTGTCCAAGGAGGCTGCAAACAACTGGAGTTTTGTGAGCATTGTGTGGAGGGAGACAAAGCGCACAACCTCTCGGGCTGTGTGTGGGAACAGTGTCAGCCAGAGGAGCCAGGTATGCAGCTGGGACCTTCCCAAGCTGAGCACACCCAGCTCTGCACCCCAGGGTTATGGCCCCCTCCCACAAACCTCCCCCTTGCACCTTCTTCCACCAGGACACTGTGTGGCCCCAGCTGAGGTGGTCAAGGAAGGTTGCTCTGTCTATAACCGCTCAGAGTCGTGTCCAGGTAAGGCAGCTTCCACTTGCCTAAGCCAGGTTGGAGGGAGGGGACTGAGGTTTCCCCAGCCATAGCCTGCCCCCCAGGAAGAGCCAGTTTTTCTTGGGGAGTGGACTATGCCCTCCAACATTTGGGTTCAGTTTCAGTTGTCTTTAGCTCACTAAGAAGTCCCTTCCCTGCTCTGGCCTGTTCCCTTATCTGAAAATTGGTACAGGTGTGTGGAAGGGATGGGGCATTAGCACTTCCAATTTAAGGCATAATAAGGGCTTAGGAAGTTCAGAATGGAGGGGGAATCGAGGGGGCTTCCTGAAGGAAGTGACACAGAGATGAATCCTGAAGATAGAGTGGAGAGAGGGCATATCTAGCAGAAGGAGGGAACTGTGTGACTAAGGGTCGCAGGTATGTCAGGTGTCTGGAACAGATCTGAATCAGAAGTCTATCTGTGGGTGGGGTTGGGGTCTTACAGAAGGTGAGGTAGGAGAGTTGTTTGGTCATGGAGTCTTCATTTCCTCAGCTGCCCACCACCACCCCACTGATGAACCGAAGACGATCACAACAGGTGGGTGCTACCCAGGGGACAGGGCAGCGGGAGGACCAGAGGTACAGAGGAAGACAGATCTGGGCTGAGGCATTGAGATGCCCTGTGACCTCAGCCTGTGACATTTCCCTCTAGCCTGTTTCGACATCCGTGAAATGGGCTGGATAGTACCTACCTCACAGTGTTGCTGTGCAGATTTTATGAGAGGCTGCTTAGTGCCACTTCAGAGTCTGACTCACTGAGGTGAAGAAATGATGATGGTGCCCATCCCTCCCCAGTGGTGGGAACTCAGGGTGACCCTTCAGGACCTGGCTCAGGTTGCTGATGAAATGTCCTACTGCAACTACCAGGCTCAAAGAGGGTCATAAAGCAGTTTCCTGGCTGAACAGAGGCAAGAAACCCCTCACCCCACCCCCACTTCCCACTGCCCCTCAGAGCCTGGAGGTCACCAGACTTGGCAGGGATGGCTGGAGAGGCTCTTGGTTAATTAAAGCCGGAAACCGATCTCAAAGGCTGCATTATTGATGGCTCAGCTTCTCGGCTCAAGCCCCATATCGGCCTTGTGCAGCTCATTTCTCCCTCTTCTGCTCCTCTCCCCCCAGCTGCCCTGCCTCTGGGGCTCCTTGAGCTGCAGCCAGGACCACCCTTTGCCCTTCACATTCCCAGACCCCTTGTAACACTTATAGCCTCCAGGAGGTGGACCCAGCTCATAGTTAGGCCTCTGTCCACTGTTCCAGAATGATCTTCCACCCCACCAGCCTGCCCTGTCCTGAGCACCTAGCCCAGGGCCTGAAATCGAATCCCTAGTAGGAGTTGATGGGTAATACGGCTCACCTGGGAACCACCCAGGCACAGCCTGGCAACCATGGATGGCCCAGAAAGGAAAGGATCAGGGGACCCTGTATAAGTCTGGCTCTAACTGTGAGGGAACTTTGGCCAACTGTGACCCTCAGGCTGGTTCCTCCCTCTGACATGAGCTCAGCAGGGTTGCTGACTCTGGACCTCCACTGTCTCCTCTGCCCCTTTCCTCCCTAAGTAAGGCCTCTGACATTGGGTGATGCTGAGGTCTCAGGACTTAGGAGTCCTAAAAAAGGACCACATCATCTATATGTGAGCTCAAGGCTGAAAGGGATTTCGGGCTGAGGGGTCTGGATGCCCAAGTTCTGGATCCACCCCTACCCTGTTGGGCTAATGAGAGACAAGGAGGCTGGAAGGGAGCTCAGCCACCACCATCTGTTCCAACCCAATGGGCCCATGTGACCAGGAGGCCCAAAGAGGGTGTGTGTGGTGTAAAGCAGGAGCAGGAGCAGAGCCAGGACTGAACATGGCCCCACCCTCCCTAGCCGCTGTCCCTCCCACCAGGTACTTCCTAGCTGCCTGCAGGATCTGGGCTGAATTTCAGAATCTAGGGTTCAAGGACAACATAGGACTGGGGCATTGAGATCCACCAGTTATGGGGGTGGGGCTATGACCTCTGTCTACCCTGCCTTGACCCTGCAGGGAGCCCCTCCATCCCCGAAGCCCATAGCCCTGGCTTTGATGGGGCCAGCTTTATCGGGGGTGTCGTGCTGGTGCTGAGCCTGCAGGCAGTAGCTTTCTTCGTGCTGCGCTTCCTCAAAGCCAAGGACAGCACCTACCAGACACTGTGAGTACCTGCCAGCAGTGGAGTTGGAATCCCAGTTTACTTCCCCCTCCCCATCCTGCCCTGCAGTGCCCCTTCAGTGCCCAGGGAGCTGTCTTCCTGGGGCATCCCTAAGGACAATGAGCCACACCCCTCTCCTCTCCTACACTTGGGGGCTCTCTCTGAAGGATATTAGCTAGGACTAGGACTCAGCCTGGGCCAGTGGTCTGGGAGCCCAGCTGAGCCCACCTGTGTCTTTATCCCCTCATGCTGCCAGCAGGGAGGAGAACCAGTAGGTGATTGCCCAGGCAAGTCTGTGGCCTGCAGCTCTGTGGCCATGGGCAGGAGATGGGGCAGTGTGTCCACTTTGGTTTTCCTCTGGGAAGGGGAGCTGTGCCTGAGGCCCCGTGTGCTGTGTGCTCTGGGATGGGTCGCCGCAGCTTGCATTGAAGTGTTTGTCTTCCAGCCACTGCCTACTCTCTGGGGGATGGGGGTCCTCAGCCAGCTGAGGCAGGGTCACCTCACCAGATGTCCTGTCTGGCCTCTGCAGAATCTGACCCCCTTGGGCTTGGACTCCACCCTGAGGGGAAGGGGGATGCAGAGGCTGCCCCCTTGGTTCCTTGTGGGCACTTTGGGTGGGAAAACTTTGGCCACCAATATTTAGCCCTTGTGGGCACCGAGCAGGCTCAGTGCCCAAAGCCTGAGATGCCTTCCTGTTCTGGGCCTGGTACCTGCAGCTGAGAGCCTCCTTCAACCACCTGGTGTCTCATCCATCATCCCTGCTGGGCAACCCAGACACCTGAATTTTGTGCCTGTTTCTTCTCACCAACCTGGCCTAGGCACTGTCCCCAAATAAAGGAACTCCTTCCAGCACTATGCTTTATGTCCTGTGTCTTGGGCTATGCGTGATGGGGTGAGGGTATGGCCACTGTCCTCTCCTTAACAGGCATTCTGCCTAGGATTGCTGCTATCACCTTTTAAAATATTTTCATCTTTGATACCTGCTTAACCCTTTCCACATGCCCTTGTAGTACAGGTGAGAGTTTGAAGATTCAAAAAGGTAAATATACCTGTTCAGGGTCACACAGCTGGATGGGGCAGGGCTGCGGTTTCAATCCAGGCTCTTCTGACCCCAGCACGAACAGAACTCCGTCCTCAATGCACCCAGACTCTCACAGACCTCTCAAGATAGGTCTTTGCCCAAGTCTCTAGGTGGAGCACCCCTTGGCACTCCTAGTCTTTCTCCCTGGGGCTCTCCTGGAAAGACCTATGCCCCATGTGCCATCCCTGGGTGCAGACATCTTTCCTGACTAATAACATCTCCCACTGATCAAGCTCTTGCTAGGAGTTTATCTCATTTAATCCCATGACTATGCTGGGAGGTTGAGAGAAATACAGTAATGGTTGAGAGTTCAGCCTATGGAGCCTGATTGCTCGGTGTGAACTCAAGCATGTTGTTTAACAGCTCTGGGCTTCAGTTTCCTCATCTGTAAAGTAGGGACAGCAACAATATCCATCTCAGTGGCATGTGGAGAGGGTTCAGAGCGGGCATGTGTGCTGTGTGCTTCATTCCAGAGCCCCCCAACTACCCTGCCAGCTGTGTAACCCATGGCTGCACCCTGTCACCTCTTCCTCCTCCAGTGCAGCCACCCTTCGGGGTCTCTGGCTCCTTCTTCTTGGCTCACAGAGGGATCACCTGCTCACACACCACACCACCCACAATGCCAACCACAGTTTACCTCCTCACTCCCTTCTGCCAAAACTCCCAGCCTCTCAGTCATCAGTCCCCTTGATTTCTCCTCCAGTTCGCTGGGTCTACTTCTCACTCCTAGTCGGCCTTGCCTTCTCCAGCCTCCAAGCCTGTGCACGTATTGTTTCCCCTGCCTGGATCACCCTTCCCTGGCTTCTCCCTCAGCACAATTTCTCTTTCCCACCCTCCTTTCATTTATTTTTTTAGAGACAAGGTCTCAGTCTGTCACCCAGGCTGGAGTACAGTGGTGCAATCACTGTAACCTCAAACTCCTGGGCTCAAGCAACCCCCCAGCCTTCTGCCTCAGCCTCCCAAGTAGCTAGGACTACAGGTGCATGCCACCGCACTCTGTTTTTGTTTTCATTTTTTTAAGAGACGGGGGTTTCTCTGTGTTGCCCAATCTGGGCTGAAAGTCCTGGGCTGAAGCAATCCTTCTGCCTCAAGCTCCTGACTGTGTTTCACACCTTTTTCTATGAATTGACAACATATATACATACATGTAGTGTTTTTTAAATACAAAGGATCATGCTATACATATTGTTCTGTACTTTCATCCCTCTCATTCTAGATCAGATTCATCCTGTCTTGTCCAGATAGTCATAATTTATTTACCTGGATCCTATCAATGGTCAGTTGGGTCACTTCCATGTTGACTTTTACAAGGAGCACCATGATGAACAGGCTTGTTCAAAGATCTTGGCACACCTGTGAGAGGGTTTAGGGAGGACAGATTCCCCAAACTGCAACTACAGTGTCAAGGCATCTCTCTCATGGATGCATTCTGCCAAGCAAAGTCAGCCTCCCTCTCCCTGATGCCACCCTGTGTCTCATCCCCACAAGCACAGCGCCCAGCACAGAAGGGGCCCTCAAGGAGTGTTTGAGGAATGAATGAATGAATGAATGAATGAGCTCTCCCTCTCCTCCCCTATCACCTGAGGACCCTCTCCAGCTCAGGCCTCATCCTTCACATCTGGGCCATGGCTGCTGAGTCATCACCAGCCTCAGCCTCCAGGGTACCCTCTGCACAGTCTGCCCTTCCGATTGCCCTATCTAGCAGCTGTCTCCTAGATCTCAAGGGACTCGAGGTTGAGCATGAAGTCACTTCCCTAAGGGAGCTTCTGGCTGGTAGGGGCATGGGACTTGAGTAAAAGCTCTGTGGGTATGGGCATATAAGTGCCAGAGAAAGCAAAACCATGTCCCACCTCTGGGCCTTGGTTTCTCTTCTCTTCATTCAACTATTTAGTGAGCACCTGCTTGTAGCAAGCCTATAACCCAGGGCCAGTGACAGGGGCTAAGAGCAAGGCTGGGTAATGTTGGGAGATAATGTGTGAATTGAATTCTGGGTGACATTGGAGCATAGTAGGTGACCAGTAAATGGTGGAAGTGGTTACTGTGAATAGGAGTGGCAAGAAGGGTGGGCATGGTGGCTCACGCCTGTAATCCCAGCACCGTGGGAGGATCTCTTGAGCTCAGGAGTATGAGACCAGCTTGAGCTAGAGCAAGACCCTGTCTCTATAAAAAATGGAAAAATTAGCTGGGAGACTGAGACAGGAGGATCACATGGATCCAGGAGTTTGAGGCTGCAGTAAGCTTTGATGACAACACTGCACTCTAGCCTAGGTGACAGAGTGAGATTTTCTGTTTCCAAAAATAGATAAATAAAACAGGGGTGATAAGGATCAGGGAAAGATTCCTAGTGGAGATGGCCTTATGGCTGGACCTTCCTGGACAGGTGCAGCTTCACAGGTAGAGAGGAATATGAATGTAGAGGTCTGGGGAACTCTAGCAGCCAGATCAGAAGTTGGACTCCATCCTGGCTGGACAGAGCAGAGGAAGGAAATGCTCCCACCCCACTGCTGGCTCCAGCCTGGGTGGGGTGTCCCCAGGGGACAATGGTAGGAAGTTTCTTCACATCCTTCCACCAGTCTGGCCCCTTATAAGCCAGCATTCTCCCTCTGGCAACCCCAGCAAGATGGGCCTCCTATGGACATCCCTGTCCCTTCTGCTGCTCCTGCTTGGGGTACCTGCCTGCCTGAGTGCTCAGGACCACCCCAGCTGCCCAGGTAGGGGCCTAGGGTGCTCTTCCCAACAACCCATCCCTCCTTTCCTCCCTGGTGTGTTCCTCCACTCAAGCTCACCAGCCCCAAGGAGAAGGGAGTTTGATAATCTGGGCACTGCATGTAAATATATGCAAATAGTATGCAAATCATGCAAAACCTTGCCAGCTCAGGAGACAAATATCCTGACAGCTATAATCTGGGAGTTTGAAAGAAACTGCAGAGGGATCTGGGAAAGACAAACCTACCCTGTGTCCACCCACCTGTGTCTTGCTGCAGGACCTAGGGAACTGGAAGCCAGCAAAGTTGTCCTCCTGCCCAGCTGTCCTGGAGCCCCAGGAAGTCCTGGGGAGAAGGGGGCTCCAGGTCCTCAAGGTGAGAGATGTGAAAGATTCTGGGGAGGCGGCAGAGACCTTGGAGTAAACAAGGGAGGCAGCAGGTATTCTCTATGCTGAGGAGCCACAACAAAGGGCAAGGAAGCCACTCTGTGCCAGGCTCTGACTGGGAGGAGCCCAGCATCCTAAGATCAACTCTGCCAGTTAGGCAGTATCATCTCCAGCTTACTGAGGAAGAAAGTGAGGCTGGGGGAGGATGCATTGTTTGTCTACAGTCACAAAACTAATAAAGGATGAAACTGGGATTTGAACTTTCTTATTCCAGATCCCTTGGGGTTTTTCTTTGTTTTGTTTTGTTACAGGCATGGGGTGGGACTCAGGGTATCTCTGCCTCTGTGATTTCAGGGCAACCAGGACCACCAGGCAAGATGGGTCCCAAGGGTGAGCCAGGTGAGTGTGTGGGTTTGTATAGCTTCCCCTCCTTTATTTGCTTCTGTCCCTGAAATAGAGGGTAGAGTATCTCGCCTTGGTGCTGCTCAGCAGTGCATTAAAATGCTCCCCACAGGGGGACAGGAGGCTGGGAACAGTGGGGAGGATTAGGAGAAGGGTCTGGGCACCTGCTCCACTGTTGCCTCATGGGCCTTCCCCTGGGGATGCTCAGACTTCCAGCTAACGCTTAGTCCTTATCTCAACAGGAGATCCACCCAACCTGCTCCGGTGCCGAGAGGGTGAGCTGTCTTCACAGGAGCCAGAAACTTGGAATCAGGCAGTGCTGGGGTGTCAGTAGACCCCCAGGCATGGCCAAGCCCCTCCCCACAGGCTTCCTTAGGATTCTTCTTCAGGGGCATAAAGGAGCCTGGGATCCTACACTGCATTGAGTGGCCAGGTGTTGGGTTGGGGAATAACGTGGGGCTCCCCTCAGTTTATCTCCTCTTTCCTAGGCCCCAAGAACTGCCAGGAGCTGCTGAGCCGGGGCGCCACCTTGAGTGGCTGGTACCATCTGTGCCTACCTGAGGGTAGGGCCCTCCCAGTCTTTTGTGACATGGACACTGCAGGGGGTGGCTGGCTGGTGCGTGTCTTAGAAATGGACTAGTATATTAGGCAGGGCTCAGTGGTCACTTCTTCTCTTAGCCCCTAGGGGGAGCCAGACCCCCGGAGCAAGACATGTCTTACTGTCTGGTGTCTTCTGAGCTCCCAACCCCACCTCAACAACTATCAGGAGTCTTCACAGAGGAGGTGTCATTTGAAAGGACTTTTTTTTTCTTTTAATTTTGAGACAGAGTCTTCTTTTTTGTTTGTTTGTTTTTTTTGCAGTTTTTGGCCAGGGCTGGGTTTGAACCCGCCACCTCCGACATATGGGGCTGGCGCCCCATTCCTTTGAGCCACAGGCGCTGCCCTTGAGACAGAGTCTTACTTTGTCACCCTCAGTAGAGTGCTGTGGCATGATAACTCACAGCAATCTCAAACTCTTTGTCTCAAGTGATTCTCTTACCTCAGCCTCCTGAGTAGCTGGGACGACAGGCACCCACCACAATGCCTATTTTTTTTTGCAGTTTTTGACCAGGGCTGGATTTGAACCCACCACCTCTGGTATATGGGGCTGGCGCCCTACTCCTTTGAGCCACAGGAACTGCCCAACACCTGTCTATTTTTTATTTTCATTTTATTTATTTCTGTTTATATACATCTATATATATATTTTTTCTTTTTGAGACAGAGTCTCAGTTGCCCTGGGGTTGAGTGCTATGGCATCATAGCTCACAGCAATCTTAAACTCTTGGGCTCAAGTCATCCTCTTTCCTTAGTCTCATAAATAACTCAGACTACAGGCTCCCACCACAATGCCTGCCTATTTTTCTTTTTTCTTTTCTCCTCCTCCTCCTCCTCCTCCTCCTCCTCCTCCTCCTCCTCCTCCTCCTTCTTCTTCTTCTGTTTAGAGATGAGGTGTTGTTTTTGTTCAGTCTCGTCTCAAACTCCTGAGCTCACGCAATCCATCCACCTCGGCCTCCCAGAGTGCTGGGATTGCAGCCATGGGCTACCGCACCCAACTATTTTTTAGAGACAGGGTCTTGCTCTTGCTCAGACTGGTCTTGAACTCCTGAGCTCAAGTAATCCATCTGCCTGGGCCTCCCAGAGTTCTAAGATTACAGACATGAGCCTCTGTGCCTGGCCTCATTTGAAAGGACTTTGAAGGCTGAGTAGAAGTTCTCTAGACAGATAAGGTGTGGAAAGCTGTTCTAAGTAGAGGTAAAATAAACTCAGGGAGGCAGAAGAGTACAAGAGAGTTTGTGGGGACCATGTGTGCAGGCTAAGGTCTGCAGACATGGGTCATGCATGGACTGAAGATCTCTGCAAAGGCCAGTTCATGGAAAGCGCTAAATGACCAACTGAGGAATGTGCAGGTTAAGGGGGAGTCACAGGAGAGTTTTTATTTTTTATTTTTTTTGTAAAGACAGAGTCTCACTTTACCGCCCTTGGTAGAGTGCCATGATGTCACAGGACTCACAGCAACCTCCAGCTCTTGGGCTTCCGCGATTCTCCTGCCTCAGCCTCTCAAGCAGCTGGGACTACAGGTGCCCACCACAACGTCTGGCTATTTTTTGGTTGCAGTTCAGCCGGGGCTGGGTTTGAACCCGCCACCCTCGGTATATGGGGCTGGCGCTCTACTCACTGAGCCACAGGCACCATCCAGAGAGTTTTATAAGTAGGAGAGGGACTAGGTCAGGATTTCTGATATTGAAAGATGACTTGGATTACACAGTGGAAGATTGCACTGCAGTAGGGGACAAACATGGAGGTGGGGACACAGAAAGACCACAGAGAGGAATGAAAATTGAGGCACTTAGGTTAAAAGACATTTAGGAGGAAACTCCATGGGGCCTGGGTGCTGCTTGACTTGGCTTGAAGGGACATCTGGGTAGGCCAGGGGTCCAGCTTGAGCCTAGGGGGTAACCTCTCTGCTTTCAATATCTTGGTTCCTATCACAATAAATTAAATCAGGTTATTCTGAGTCTGACTTCCAGCGGGAATGACCATCTCCTGAGGACAGAGTGTTTCAGTCCTCCCCTGGGTTTGCAAGGCCGAGGTATGAAGTTGAAGCCTCAGTGTCAATAAATGTTAATAAGGGAATGTGGAGTTCATGAATATATCATATATTCACAAGCAAAGCTCATTTGAAGGAATCACTGTTTTTTTCTTTTTTTAAGAGACAGGGTCTCACACTATCTGCTGAAGTACAGTAGTCCAATCACAGCTTGTTTCAGCTTTGAAGTCCTGGGCTCAAGCGATTCTCTCAAAGGACTACAGGCTCACAGCACTGCACCTGGTTAATTTTTCTTTTTCATTTTTTAGTAGACACAGGGTCTTGCTATGTTAAAACTGGTCAGAAATTGCATTTTATCAACAATCCAGGCCAGGCATGGTGGCTCACACCTGTATCCTAGCACTCTGGGAGGCCAAGGCAGTGGATTGCTTAAGCTCAGGAGTTGGAGACCAGCTTGAGCCAGAGTGAGACCCCATTTCTACCAAAAATAGAAAAACTAGCTGGGAGGGCGGCACCTGTGGCTCTAAAGGATAGGGCGCCGGCCTCATATGCCAGAGGTGACAGGTTCAAACCCAGCCCAAGCCAAAAACTGCACCAAAAAAAAAAAAAAGAAAGAAAGAAAGAAAAAAGAAAAGAAAAACTAGCTGGGCGTTGTGGTGGGCACCTATAGTCTCAGCTACTTAGGAGGCGGAATCAAGAGGATCACTTAAGCCCAAGAGTTTGAGGTTGCTATGAGCTATGATGCCACAGCACTCTACCCAGAGTGACAGAGTGAGACCCTGTCTCAAACAAACACAATCCAAAGAGAAAGGCCATGTCTACCCACCTCTCATAATTCGTGCACGCTCAGGTGCCATTTTCCCACGGCCCCTGTCCTGCCTGGAGTAAGAGCTGGTATGCTGGCCGTCTTCCCTAGGTGTTCCAGAGGCGCCAGGATGGCTCTGTGAATTTCTTCCGCCCTTGGTCCTCCTACAAAGCAGGTTTTGGGAGCCAAGAGTCTGAATTCTGGCTGGGAAATGAGAATTTGCACCAGCTTACTCTCCAGGGTGAGTTCCCAGCAGGGCTCAGGGTCCCTGAGGGGTACTGTCTGCTGTCCCACATCCTCACCCTGGGATTCTGAGGGTTCCTCCATACTTGCCTCCCCTTCCTGCTAGGTACCTGGGAGCTGCGTGTAGAGCTGGAAGATTTTAATGGCAACCGTACCTTTGCCCATTATGCAACCTTTCGCCTTCTTGGAGAAGCTCACCACTACCAGCTGGTGCTGGGCAAGTTCTCAGCAGGCACTGCAGGTGAGGGAGTCCCAGAGGGGCTCCTGGGGAGGAAGGCTGAAGCCTTTCCCAGTGCTGCCATGGCTTCTATGAATGATCAAGGGCAATTCCTTCCCCTCTGTGGGCCTCAGTTTCTTCATCTGAGAAATGGCGTTTGTGAGAAAAGATGGCACAAGGGTGAAGAATTAGGGCTCTGGAGGCAAACAGACCTGAGACTGCTTACTAACTATGTGACTTTGGGCAAGTCAGAGCCTCATTCCTCCTCTGTATAAAATGGGCGGGAGAAAGTGAGGGTGGTAAGTACCTCTGAGGCTCTGTTGAGTGTTAGCATTCTCTGCTTCAGAAGAGGAACCGGAGAAGGCTTCTTTCAAAGGAACAGTGACTGTTGGGGAGAGATTCGAAAGAGGGAAGTGGTTATGGAGAGCTGACTCAGGGGAACCCCCTTTCCCGCCTAGGCTTCCTCCTGAGAGATTCCTCCCAGTCCGCCCTGGCAGAGTTGCTGATGGAAGTTGAGAGGATATAGGAGCTGGAGGGAGGCTGAGGATCTGGGGTGGGACAGTGAGGCTAGAGGAAGAGCTGGTGGCTTTGGAGTCAGAGAGTTTAAGCTCCATTGCCACTGTGACTAGTTGAGTGACATTGGGCAAGCTGGCCCCTTCACGCTGCTGTTTTCTCATGGATCCTGATAAGATTCACCACATAGGCGTGGCGCCGGTGGTTAGGGCGTCAGCCACATACACTGGGGCTGCTAAACAACACTAACAACTACAAAAAAATAGTTGGGCCCTGTGTAGTCCCAGCTACTTGGGAGGCTGAGGCATGAGAATCGCGTAAGCCCAAGAGTTTGAGGTTGCTGTGAGCTGTGACGCTACAGCACTCTACCAAGGGCGACACAGTAAGACTCCGTCTCAAAAAAAAAGATTCACCACCTAGTCACTCTGAGGCACTTATGAGATAACATATCCAAACGTCCCAGACATGGCGCTGGGAGCCAAGGGCTTCCATCTCCTCCCTGCAGGGGACTCCCTGAGCTTCCACAGTGGGAAGCCCTTTACCACCTATGACGCAGACCATGATTCCAGTGGGAGCAACTGTGCAGTGATCGTCCATGGTGCCTGGTGGTATGGATCCTGCTATCGGTCTAATCTTAACGGGCGCTACGCAGCGTCTGAGGCTGCTGCCCATAAGTATGGCATCGACTGGGCCTCAGGCGGTGGGGTAGGCCACCCCTATCGCAGGGCTCGGATGATGCTTCGCTAGAGCACCCTAGCAGCTTGTACCCTTATCTCTCCTGTACAGCTTCCGGATCCCCAGCCACTTACCAGTGGCTCCTCTGCATCCCTGTCCACATTTGAAAATAAATTCATTTTAACCTTTTCCCGGCTTTCAGGACTCTTCCAGTCACTGAGAAAAACCCTAGAGGGGAGAGCAGGGACACAAGTTTCAGCTCCATTCAAGGAAAAACTTCTTCCTGGTCAGGAAGATGGGAAGGGACAGTCTCATAAGGTAGTGAGGCTTCTGTCTCTGGAGGTGTGCAAGACAGGTCCAGAGGAGCATACAGTGGAAGGATTGATTAGAGGAGATTCAATCATCCACTGACAATCCCCCTGGGCCCTTCAAGTCCCTCTCGCCTGCCCCTTGCAAGTTGTGCTCACCCTCTGCTACTTCTAGCCTTGTTCCATTGATGATCTGAATCTAGCGTCAAACCAAGGAAAGTATATTTTTCTTTTTTTTTCTTTCTTTTTTTTTTTTTTTTGGAGACAGAGTCTCCCTTTGTTGCCCTTAATAGAGTGTTGTGGCATCATAGCTCACAGCAACCTCAAACTCCTGGGCTCAAGCAATTCTCTTGCCTCAGCCTCCCAAGTAGCTGGGATAACAGGCGCCCACCACAACACCCGGCTATTTTAGAGACAAGTTCTTGCTCTGGCTCAGGCTGATCTGGAACCTGTGAGCTCAGGCAATCTCACCAGCCTTGGCCTCCGAGAGTGCTAGGATTACAGGCATGAGCCACCACACCCAGCCTAAAAGTATGTTTTTCTTCCTCAAGGCAACAGGGCATGAAATGGCAGCCACTGAGCTAGCATTTATCAAGTTTATTTGTCCAATGTCACATTCTAGTTATGTGGCAGAAATAAACAGTTGATAGTCTGACAAGTAATCCTGGTTTGCACCCTGCTCTCTCATGTAGCTGAGTGATCTTGGACAAGTTATGCAGCCTCTCTAAGTCCCCAGTTCCTGATTTCCATATCCACTAATTCACACAATAAAGTTAGAGATTCTTGGGGATTTGAAGCTGGGAAACTGTTGCAGCCCACAGGGCTAGGGTTTCTAGGGTTCTCTGTCAAAGGGTGGGTAGAGAAATGTGGAAAGTGCTTCTCAGGTCCACAATCATGTCCTAGATAGAAGTCAGCAGGGCTCCACAGCAGCTTGGGTTTGGAGGGGAAAGGCAGCCCCCCCAGTGAGTGGGTGAGGCTGTGGCTCAGATGTTGAGTCCCACTCAACAGCGTTGCAGACTTCTGTGCAGGCTGACATTCCATGTTCCAGTCCCTGCCTGTATGTGCTGCACCCTGGAGAATTATCTTGCACTGTGTTCTGTACACTCTGATATCTCTGGAGAGCCCTTCAGTCAACAGATCCCTGCAAAGCAGATCCTGCACATATCTTACTCTTCCTTAGTCCCCCTGGCCTGGGCACACAAGTTAGGAGCCCAGTCCACAGTGGTTGTCATGCACAGAGGCACAAATGTTCTGGAAGTGGCCAGTCTTAGAGGTTCTGGCTGGAGAGTGTAACCAGCTCTGTGAACCCCTACATATATATATATATATATATATATATATATTTTTTTTTTTTTTTTTGAAAAAATTTTTTTTTTGTAGAGACAAAGTCTCACTTCACCACCCTCGGTAGAGTGCCATGATGTCACATGACTCACAGCAACCTCCAGCTCTTGGGCTTACACTATTCTCGTGCCTCAGCCTCCTGAGCAGCTGGGACTACAGGCGCCCACCACAACACCCGGCTATTTTTTTGTTGCAGTTTGGTCGGGGTTGGGTTTGAACCCGCTACCCTCGGTATATGGGCCCAGCGCCCTACTCACTGAGCCACAAGTGCCGCCATATATATATATATATTTAATAACTTTTCTCCCATAACTATTTGACTTTTTGAGTTGAAACTACAACATGATGGACCTCTGGCTTCAAACAATCCTCCATCTAGGGCTTCCCAAAGGCTGGGATATAGGCAGAAGCTACCACACCAGGCCTAAAATGGTGGATTTTCTACAAGAGAATGGAGATGAAATTCTGAAAGCCTTGGAACGGACTTTTTGATGCTGAGATTCACTTTGCTCCCCACAACCTCCTCCCAATGCAAGTAGCCCTTGACTTGCTCTAAGGCACATGGCCCTTCCTTTAAAAAATGCATGATATCCAGGCAGGGTGCAGTGGCTCACGCCTGTAATCCCAGCACCCTGGGAGGCTGAGATGGGTGGATAGCCTGAGCTCAGGAGTTTGAGACCAGCCTGAGCCAGAGTGAGACATTGTTTCTAAAAATAGTTGGGTGTTGTGGCAGGCACCTGCAGTCCCGGCTACTTGGGAGGCTGAGCCAAGAGAATTGCTTAAGTCCAAGAGTTTGAGGTTACTGTGAGCTATGACGCCAGGGTACTCTACCAAGGGTGACAAAGTGAGACTGTCTCAAAAAATTTTTTTTTGCCTTGATGGGTAGATTGTTTGAGCTCAGGAGTTCCAGAGAAGCCTGAGGAAGAGAGAAACCCTGTCTCTACTAGAAACAAAAACTAGCCCGGCATTATAGCAGTCTCAGCTACTCAGGAGGCTGAGGCAAGAGGATTACTCAAGTCCTAGAGTTTGAGGTTGCTGTGAGTTATGACACCATGGCACTCTACTGAGGGCGACAAAGTGAGACTGTGTCAAAAAAAAAAGAAAGAAAGGAAGAAAGAAAGAAAAGTCCATAATATCCCTTAGTCCAGAGACAGATTTGAGGTAGCTTCTCTGGTTCTCCTGGCAGGAGATTTTTGTCCTATCAAAAATTCCTTTCTTCCTTGATAATCCTTGTTTGTCTCAATAATTCTATTTTTTTTTTTTTTTTTTTTTTGAGATAGAGTCTCAAGCTGTTGCCCTCCATAGACTGCTGTGGCTTCACAGCTCACAGCAACCTTAAAACTCTTGGGCTTAAGCAATTCTCTTGCCTTGGCCTCCCAAGCAGCTGGGACTACAGGTGTCCGCCACAACGCCCCGGCTGTTTTTTTTTTTTGTTTGTTTGTTTGCGGTTGTCATTGTTGTTCAGCAGGCCCAGGCCAGGCTCGAACCGCCAGCTTCGGTGTATGTTGCTGCGCCCTACTCACCGAGCTAGGAGCACCGAGCCTCAATAATTGCATTTTTGTGCGAGGAGCAATTAGAGCCTAGACAGAAACCTCCTTGCTGTTTGGACAGGAAGAGGGCAGAGGCCGAGTCCCAAGCTGCTAGGGAGTGGCGCTGCCCTAGGGCTGAGGGTGGAGCTTTCCCCGACGACCGGGAATGGGCTGGGCCCAGCCTACACGTGAAGGCAGGACTGAGCGTCTGCGGGCGGTCTCGGGAGGAGCAGGGTGGCAGACACCCCGAATCCCGAGGTCCCCCACGTGACTCTGAGACGCAGATAACCGGACGCCCCAGATTCCTGGTATCCAATTCCCGATTCCAGATCCTCAGGACCTTGCAAGTCCCAACTCGGATTTCTTCCTAAATTTGATTACCGGAACGGGACATCCGGCCGGTTTCCGGATCCCTAGATCTGGTCGATTGTCAGATCCCGACCAGATTCCCGATCCTGAGATTCCTGCATCTGCCGACCAAACTCCTGACCCGCCCGGAGTTCTCGACGCCAGCTCCCCCGCATGGCGGGGCCTTGTCCCAGCTCAGGGGCGCAGCGCGCGGGAAGCTGCTGGCAGGACCCGCTGGCCGAGGCGCTGAGCCGGGGTCGGTCGCTAGCGGCGCCCCCGGGCCGGGGCTGCTTGCGAAGCCGGCCGCTCAGCGTAGTCTACGTGCTGACCCGGGAGCCGCGGCCCGAAGTGGAGCCTGGAAAGGAAAGCGAGACCGAGCCGCTGCCCCTACGCTGCCTGCGGGAGGCCTGCGCGCAGCTCTCCGGGCCGCGGCCCCGGCCACAGCTGTGCAGCCTGCCCTTTGGGACGCTGGCGCTGGGCGACACAGGCGCGCTGGACGCCTTCTACAACGCCGGTGAGAGCGCGCTGGGGGCGAGGCTGGCGCGGGCGTGTAGCAGGGCCCGAGGAGGGGGAAAGGGGCGGGGCTCGGCGGCTCGGGGCGGAGCCGGGCTGGGCCTTTAGGTGAGCTAAAGTCTAAGGACAAAAGTCGCATTTAGAAAATCTGGAGCGCTGCCGGGCTCGCGATGGGACTTTGGGATCCAGGCCCGGCTCCGGCGTTCAGAGTTGGAGCTTAAGCCCCCTTTGGTTGCCGCTGTGCCTGGCGAGCGCTACAAGGATCAGGGTGGAGTTTGGGAGCTGTGGGGCGGGGCTGGGAGCGCGGCTGTGGCGTCTTAGAGTGGGGTTGGAGAACTCAGCCTTGGGGTGGTCTAGCGCGGACCTCCTGAGGGCAGATATTGGGAAGGGAGCTAGGAGTAGGGAAATGAGCTAGCTGTACCTGAGCGGCTATAGCATAGGGGTCCTAGCATACTACTTCCGAGAATTGGACTAGAGGCAGAAAGGGAAGCAAAGGGACCCAAAGGGACTGGATTCTGAGAAAGGCAGTTTAGGTTAAGAGGCCCAGGAAGCCAATAGGGAATGGGCGGAGCAGGGGCGGAGTTGGAGGAGGGCCAGGGCTGACCGGGGGCGGGACCAGAGGGCGGCCCTTCCCGCGCGGATCAACCCTCCTTCACTCCTGCCCTGGTGCCTCGCCTCCCCTCTCCATGCGTACCTGTTCATCTTAGGGTCTGGGAACTGTGCTTCCTGGATGTCTGTGAAAGTGCAACCTAAAAAATGAAGGCTGATCCGACCCCAAGGACACAAAGACACAAGCAATCGCCAGCCTCACAAAGCGCATGCATGTTGACTTACCTAGGCTTTTGCAGACCCTGTCATACACTCAGATACAGTCGGACACCTTAAACTTTACACACACATACAGAAACAATGTTGGCTATACACACTGATGGTACCGGCCCCGTTCAAGGGACTGGGTTGAAGATCCAGGGGAGGAGACTTCCGTGTGTACACAAGTCCTGTCTCCTACATGGCCTGGAATAAGCTCTGAACTGGGGCACAACCGCCCTCCCTGATGCCTTGTGCTCTCAGGCTCTGAACAGTGGGACCAAGATCCCAGCCCAGGGAGCCCAACTCTGCTCATGGGGGGAAACTGAGCCCCAGAGCAGAAATGGACCCTGCTGGCATCCTGCAGCAAGGGAAGCTGAGTCAGGATGGATCCCCAGGCTCCTACCCTGTCCAGCTGGGCCTTGGGGCTCAGGGTCTCCGTCTTTATGCTTACAGATGTGGTGGTGCTGGAGGTGAGCAGCTCCCTGGCACAGCCCTCGCTGTTCTACCACCTTGGTGTGCGTGAGAGCTTCAGCATGACCAACAACGTGCTTCTCTGCTCCCAGGCTGACCTCCCTGACCTGCAGGCCCTGCGGGTAGGTGGTCAGGGATCTGGTGGAAGCAGGCACAGGGTTGGGGTGGTGCCTACCCAGAACACCAGTATCTGACTGTCTGCCTCCTGCAGGAGGATATTTTCCAGAAGAACTCGGTGAGCAGAATCTACCCCTCACTCCAAAGTACTCTTTCACCTCCGCTGTGATCTATGACCTCTACTAATCTTCCTGGCCTCTTCAGTCACCTATGATCCCTTAATGCCCCCCTGACATCCATATGACCCTCAGTTTCCTATTGCCTTCTTTCATGACATGTGCCCTTTCCTGCTATCCCATCCCCACCGGTGCTGAGCTCTGATCCCTCTCTAGCCCTGTGCTGCCCCCTACCCTTCACTGATTCTAGCTTCCTTTCCACCAGGATTGTGTTGGCAGCTACACACTGATCCCCTATGTGGTGACAACCACTGGTCGGGTGCTGTGTGGTGATGCAGGCCTTCTCAGGGGCCTGGCTGATGGCCTTGTACAGGCTGGAGTGGGCACTGAGGCCCTGCTCACTCCTCTGGTGGGCCGGCTTGCCCGCCTGCTGGAGGCCACACCCACAGACTCTTGGTAATGAGGACCCTCAGGGAGGGTGTGCTGGAAGGAGACTGGTGAGGGTACTGTGGGCTGGGGCTGAGGCACAGGCCCCATCATCCTCTCTCTCTGCCTCCCCTGCCCTGGGCATCAGTGGCTATTTCCGGGAGACCATTCGGCAGGATATCCGGAAGGCACGAGAGCGGTTCAGTGGGCAGCAGCTGCGGCAGGAATTGGCTCTCCTGCAACGGAGACTGGACAGCGTGGAGCTGCTGAGCCCCGACATCATCATGAATTTGTTGCTCTCCTACCGTGACGTGCAGGTGTGTGGTGTTCAGAGAGGCAGTCAGGCAGTGGGCATTTGAGGTCAAACCCAAGGTTAGCTGCCAGCTGTTCCACTTGCTCACTGATGGCTTTGAACAAACTATCATACCTCTCTGAGTCTTGGTTTCCTTATTTGTAATTGGGGATGACATGTCACTGCCTCCCAGGCAGTTGTGAGGTTGGGAACACCCAGCATGGGGCACACAGTAGGTGCCCCTGTAAAGTGTGGTGTCTGTTTTACCTGCTGGGCCCGAGGGATGAGTGCAGGGGTTGGTGAGATGTCAGGGGTGGGACAGGACTCTGGCTCAAGGTATTCCTCTTAAGGGCCTGGGGCCAGGCAAGGCAGAGCTTGCTGTCCCTCATGCAGGACTACTCGGCCATCATTGACTTGGTGGAGACACTGCAGGCCTTACCCACCTGTGATGTGGCCGAGCAGCACAACATCTGCTTCCACTACACGTTTGCCCTTAACCGGTGAGTGGCAGAGCAAGACTTAAGTCATAGCCACATGGAAGTCTCTGTGGCCTCATGAAGTGTGCCCTTTCCTGCTATCCCATCCCCACTGGTGCTGAGCTCTGACCATGTGATTTCATCTCTGACGTGTGATGTCATTTGTTGTCTGAGATCTCTGCTAGTCAGAGAATTTGCTGATCAGTGTGACTGCTATCCATAGATACCTGTTGTTCTGAGTTATTGTTCCCTGGGTAGAGGTGGGGAAGGTGATGCTGCCCTTAGTGTGGTCAACAGTGCCCTTAGTGCTGTCCAAGGTCACTTTTTCTTAGGGTCATTACATCTAGGAGTCACTTCTGTCTGAGGTCACTATCCCTAGAGAGGTCAGTGTTGATCAGGGTCGCTGTCATTTTGGGGTCATTTTTGTCAGTTGCTTGGAAAAAGCCCCTGCTGTTTGGTGTCTAGGAGTCCCTGGATGGAGTAGGTAAGAGTCATCAGGCAGGTCCTGAGCCCATCTTCCTCTTTCCCTAGGAGGAATAGGCCTGGGGACCGGGAGAAGGCACTGGCAGTGCTGCTGCCACTGGTTCAGTTTGAGGGCTCCGTGGCACCTGATCTATACTGCATGTGTGGCCGGATCTACAAAGACATGTTCTTCAGCTCTGGCTTCCAGGATGCTGAACACCGGGAGCAGGCCTATCACTGGTAAGGAGCACAGTGAGTGGCTGATGGGCTGAGCTAGTGATCTGAGGGATGGTGCTGTGGGCATCAGTCCAGCCCTGTGCTCCTGCCCCAGGTATCGCAGAGCTTTTGATGTGGAGCCCAGCCTCCATTCAGGCATCAATGCAGCTGTGCTCCTCATTGCTGCTGGGCAGCACTTTGAGGACTCCAAGGAGCTCCGGCTAATAGGTGAGCCCCAATCCTCCGCATTCACAGGGGCTTGGAGGGGCCTGGGAAGAAGGCAGGGAGAGAGAACACTAGGCAGGAGCTAGGACTGAATTCATCTGTTTTGGACTATTCTGCCGTACCCACACCTGAATCCTAATCCCTGCTCTGGGCCCTGAGGAACTCTCAGGTCTACAGCTGTTCCCAAACCTCACACCTGTATTCATTACACTCCAAGTTCCACAAATACTTGTGCCCAAACCCTCACCTGTGCCCCAGCTCCTATTTCCTCCTGCAATCTAGCCACACCCAACATTTTACCCACATCTATATTCATGCCCAGCTGAATGGTAGGCCTTATCCACACCTGCACCCACACTCACTGGAGCCCATGCGTGTCTCCCCAGGCATGAAGCTGGGCTGCCTACTGGCCCGAAAAGGCTGTGTGGAGAAGATGCAGTATTACTGGGATGTCGGTTTCTACCTGGGAGCCCAGATCCTCGCCAATGACCCCACCCAGGTGGTGCTGGCTGCAGAGCAGCTATACAAGCTCAATGCCCCCATATGGTAGGTGGCCCCCTCCGCATTCCAGGCTGTCCTGGGCTGTCAGCTTCTAAACTCATGTCCATTGCTACTATAGCCTGAACCCTGAGTCAATGACCTGGTCACTTTTAGACAAGTGCCTGTGGCACCCAGCGCCCATGTTCTGGCTACATCCAAGCCAGTTTACTCTCCCTGGCAGTGCCGGCTTGTGCCTGGGCTGAGCTGAGGACAAGGCCCTGCCTGCAGGTACCTGGTGTCTGTGATGGAGACCTTCCTGCTCTACCAGCACTTCAGACCCATGCCAGAGCCCTCCGGAGGACCACCACACCATGCTCACTTCTGGCTGCACTTCTTGCTACAGTCCTGCCAGCCATTCAAGACAACCTCTCCCCAGGAGGACCAGTGCCTGGTGAGGCCTGTAGATGAGGGAACCTGGAAAAGCAGTGAGTCCTTTCTGATCAACCTTCTCCTCCACCTCCTGCAGGTGCTGGTCCTGGAGATGAACAAGGTGCTATTGCCTGCCAGGCTCAAGCTTCAGGGTAGAGACCCGGTGAGTGCAGTGATCCTGAGCCTGTTGGAGCCAGAGACGCAGGTGAAGTCACCACTGAGTCCCCTTGCTCACTGCTATGCACCTCTTCCTTGTTGCCTTTCTCCTATCCTCAGACCCCTCTCCCGTTCCCAGGACCCCCCTTCAAGCCCCATTTCTTCTCATAGGATGCTCCCACCAGCTGGACCTTCCCAGTCGCTTCCATCTGCGGAATCAGGTGAAAGGCAGGACCTGGGGGCAGACTGGAGTCGGGGGAGGAGCGTTGCGGGTGGCTCATGGGTCTTTCATTCCTTCGCAGCTCCTCCAAGCGGGACGAGCGCTGCTGCTTCCTCTACGTGCTGCCTCCAGCTCAGGACGTCCAGCTGTGCTTCCCCTGCGTAGGGCACTGTCAGTGGTGCGCAGCCTCTGGTGATCAGGGAATTCTGCGGGCTGGAACCGGGATGCGGGCGGAGTGAGGGAAAGGGATAGCGTCCCCCTAGGGCTCCTGGCTTTGGAGGGGACGGTTGCAGTCCAAAATGTCACCCCACCCCACCCCGCAACCGCCACAGGTGTGACTTCCCCTCCCCTCAGGTTCTGTGGGCTGATCCAGGCCTTGGTGACGAATCCGGATTCCTCGGCGCCGGTGGAGGAGGCAGAGGGCGTGGGGACAGTGCTGGAGGTGAGGACGCGGGAGGCGGACCTTGAGTAGGCGAACGCCTTCGGGCCCAGCTGAACCCCCTTCTCGCTCTGCGCCCCGCAGTTTGATTACGAGTACACAGAGACCGGCGAGCGACTGGTGCTGGGCAAGGGCACGTATGGGGTGGTATACGCCGGCCGCGAGCGACACACCAGAGTACGCGTCGCCATCAAGGAGATCCCAGAGCGGGACAGCAGGTGCGGGCGGGGCGGGGCCTCGAGCTGGGAGGCTGCTGCGGGCGGGGACGGGCGGGTGCTGAGTGGGGAGCCCTGTGGACTGGGGCCAATGGACTGAACTGGGGGCCGGCTGAAGTCGGGAGGGTCCTGTGGGCGGAGTAATAAGGGTGCGGAAGGGCGGACAGGGGCTTGGGGAAGGGACGTGTCCCTGGGGCGTCGCCTGGCTGGTGCTGATGGGATACTGCATATAGGCTTTTCTGGCCCATTCCTTTCTCCCCTATCACCTCTCAGGTTCTCTCAACCCCTGCATGAGGAAATCGCTCTTCACAAACGCCTGCGCCACAAGAATATTGTGCGCTATCTGGGATCAGCTAGCCAGGGCGGCTACCTGAAGATCTTCATGGAGGAAGTGCCTGGAGGTACCTCCCTTGTGTGGGATGGGAATGAAACCCGAGGTGTAGGGCACGGGAGGGAGGCAGGAAGAGGTGAAGAGCCCTAGGGAAGAATAGACCCTAGCGTGTGTGGGTGGTGTAGCCTAGAATTAGCTGAGGGAGTGGTGTTGGGTGATGGTGTTTGGGTGATGGCCCGGTTGTGTCTGGGCCTTGAGTAAAGAGATGGAGTGGGCTGGAGTAAGTAGTTGCCAACAGTGAACTTGGACTGTACCCACGCAGGTAGCCTGTCCTCCTTGCTGCGGTCAGTGTGGGGACCCCTGAAGGACAATGAGAGTACCATCAGTTTCTACACCCGCCAGATTCTGCAGGGACTCAGCTACCTGCATGACAACCACATTGTGCACCGGGACATCAAGGTTAAGCCCCAGGGCTGGCCCACCCTGGGCTGCTGCGGGAGGAGAGGAGACATAGACTCAAACAGAAGCTGGCAGTTTAGATTAAGTCGGCAGACTGGGTGCAAAAGGTAGGGAATTCATTTGGAAGTGTCCTTAGAGAAGAAGAGAAAAGTCAACCCTGAAGCCAAACAAGGTGCCAGTTCCCAGAGATTCACATAAGTGGGATGACAGGGGAAGGTATTGATAGAGGCAGGGCCAGACTAGGATCCCCAGAAGATAAGTCCCAGGAAAGAATCCAGTTCTGCTCTCAGGGCCCCAGCTCAGTGTCTGCCAATCACCATCAATCAGGGGGACAATGTGCTGATCAATACCTTCAGTGGGCTGCTCAAGATTTCTGACTTCGGCACCTCTAAGCGGCTGGCAGGCATCACACCCTGCACTGAGACCTTCACAGGTAACAGAATGTGGGGGTGGCCAGTGAGGGTGCTGAACTCTTAAAGCCTTCTAGGGAATAGGGTGTCTCCTGGGAATGGTGTTGGAGTCCTAATGGGGGAATGAAACCCAGGAAAGTGATTGGACCCACGGATGAGGTGACAGAATCTTGAATTGGAACTTGGATAATTGATGAGATTAAAGTTAGCACCTGAATTAGAGCCCAGGAGTGTTGATGCAGGTCATTATGGGTGTTAGAAGACAAACGTAGTAGAGTTCAGGGAGGATGATGCAATCCAGGATACATGATGGGACTCTACTGCAGGTGATGGAGCCTAGGGAGGGTAATGAAACTCAGGAAAGGCATTTGATGTCCAGGATAGGTGATAGAGTCCATTTTACATGATAGGTTCAATGTGGTACAGATGGCCAGAGGATGCTGGAGTCCTCCCCTACATCATCCTCACCCCATGATAAAGTCTTTACAGGCATTCTTGCTCCCGTCCTAGGGACCCTGCAGTATATGGCCCCAGAAATCATTGACCAGGGCCCACGAGGGTATGGGAAGGCTGCTGACATCTGGTCATTGGGCTGCACTGTAATTGAGATGGCCACAGGTCACCCACCCTTCCATGAGCTAGGGAGTCCACAGGCTGCCATGTTTCAGGTGAGACTCCTCAGGGTCTGTCCCAAGGTGGGATGGGGCCAGACTTCTAAACTTGACCCTGTTTTTCCTCCCCCCTCAGGTGGGCATGTACAAGGTACATCCACCAATGCCCAGTTCTCTGTCTGCTGAAGCCCAAACCTTCCTCCTCCAAACTTTTGAACCAGATCCCCGCCACCGAGCAAGTGCCCAAGCACTGCTGAGGGACCCCTTCCTGCAGCCTGGGAAGAGGAGCCGCAGCCCTGGCTCCCCCCGCCATACTCCACGGCCCTCAGGTGCTCTGGGGGTGGAGGAAGTGAGCACATTGGAGGGCTGAGGAGCCATGGAGGTGACAGGTTGTGGGGGGACTCAGTTAACAGTCTTGTCCCTCCCTCAGATGCCCCTTCCACCAGTCCCACTCCTTCAGCTGACTCGACTACCCAGTCCCAGACTTTCCCACGCCCTCAGGCACCCTCTCAGCACCTGCCTAGCCCCCCGAAGCGCTGCCTCAGTTATGGGGACACCAGCCAGCTCCGGTGAGAGCCTGGGGTCCTAAGGAAGGACCTTTGTGTCTGGTCTGGTTTTGCCTTTGTAGTCCTTCCATCCTTGGGGCTGGGCGCAGTGGCTCACATCAATAATCCTAGCAGTCTGGGAGGCCAAGGAGGGTGGATTGTTTGAGCTCAGGAGTTCCAGACCAGCCTGAGCAAGAATGAGACTTGGTCTCTAAAAATAGCCTGGCATTGTGGCAGTCACCTGTAGTCCCAGCTACTCTGGAGACTGAGGCAAGAGGATTGCTTGAGCCCAAGATTTTGAGGATGCTGTGGGCTGTGACGGTACAGCACTCTACTGAGGACACCAAATGAGACTCTGTCAAAAAGAAAAAAAAAACAAAAAAACAAAAAAACAAGGCCACCCTTGGGGGCCTTGGCACCTTGCAAGGATGGCATTTGGTGCCTGTGTCCTGTCCCAGAAGCTCTAAGTTGTATTTTTTGTGCCCCCTCAGTTCTAGGTACATCTCTTTTTATCCCTGTGAGGTAGGCATAAAAGAAGACCAAGATTCAAACCCTGCTGCAGAGGTGGCTTACAGGGTGTTGCTGCCGGCCCTTCATCAGCTGCTCTCCATTGTCTTGTGCCCAGGGTGCCGGAGGAGCCCGGGGCCGAGGAACCGGCATCCCCTGAGGAGAGTTCCTGGCTGAGCCTGCTGCACCTGGAAAGCAAGCGCCGGGCCATGCTGGCCGCGGTGGTGGAGCAGGAGCTGCCCATGCTGGCGGAGAATCTGCTCCTGGAGCAGGAGCAGGTGGGCGGCCCACCCCGGCGCCCCCTGGTGGTCGAGCGTGGCAGGACTCCTGCTGATGACCTCCCTAGCATCTTTCAGGGCTCGGGTGGGGACACCGGCTGACAGCCCTTGTCTTCCTTCTCAGGATTCCTGTCTGGGCAGGAATCATGTGGAACAGCTGCTGCGCTGTCTCAGGGCGCACATCCACTCTCCCAACCGCCGGCAGCTGGTCCAGGAGCTGCGGGCGCTGCAAGGGCAGCTGCAAGCCGAGGGCCTTGGGCCTACGCTGCTGCATGGACCGCTCTTTGCCTTTCCTGATGCGGTGAGCCTGCTTTCTCCTATTTAAGGCTACTCAAACAGATTGTGAGCTGCCTGTGCCTGGAAATGTGCAAGGACTTGATGTTCCAATATTCTGTGTCTCCTTTCTGATGATAGGGCCATTAGGAAGAGACATCTACCCAGTCCTAGCTTCCCAGCCCTTCCTGTCATTCCAGCACACTGATTCCACTTTCCTCCCACAGACTTTCTAGGCCTTTCCGACTCAAGCCCCATCTCTAGTTGGGGCTCAGTAGTCTCAGCGGCGCCTTCCCTCCCTGTGTAGGTGAAGCAGATTCTCCGCAGGCGCCAGATCCGCCCACACTGGATGTTTGTGCTGGACTCCCTACTCAGCCGCGCGGTGCGGGCAGCCCTGGCTGTGCTAGACCCTGGTAGGAGTGGGAGTGGATCCGGGTGAGGGTGTGGCCCCTGGGGGCGTGGCGAACGCCAAATAGGGCAGTCAGGGGGCGCGGCTTGAGCGGGCCTGGATCATGGACCTGTCCCAGTCTGGTCCTTGCCTAGGGCCCTGTACTCGCGACCCACACTCCCTGGCCGGTGTCTGGGGGTCCCAAATGGGTATTCTTGCCCTGTCTGAGCTCATCCCACTCGGAATGGCAGAGGTGGAGGAGGCAGTCCCATCGAGGTCAGAGTTAAGTAAAGAAGGGGAGTCCCAGCAAAAGCTGCAGGAGACCCAGGTCCAGCAGAGCCTGCTCTCAGAGGAACCCAAACAGGGCCCCCCGCCTCTGATGGTGCAGTTGAGCCTCCTGCGAGCAGAGACTGATCGGTAAAGCCTTTTAGAATCTCTCATAGAATCCACGCCAGCTTCAACATCCTCCCCACTTGCCACTCCATTCTGCACTCTGCCCTTCAACAGGCTTCGCCAAATCTTGGCTGAGAAAGAACGGGAGTGCCAGATCCTGGTGCAACAGGCTCTACGGCAGGTGAATGAGGAGGCCAGGACCAACGCCCTGGTCTCAGAGCCCTCAAGTGAGTGGGCTCTGGCTGGAGTGGTGGGTGTGAGTCAGCTTCTGGCAGGAGCCACAAGCAGGCTCATCACCTGACTTTTTGACAGCTGTTCTCCCAACGGACCAGAGCCTGGTGCAGTGGCTACAGGAACTAAGAGTAGATTCAGCCACCATCCAAACGGTGAGGGGGCCCTGCCAGCTATCCCTGACTCCACCAACTACAGACTACATCTCTGTCTTTCTGCAGAGAATCTCAAAAATGGAAGAGCACTTAATACAGTAGTTCTCAACCTTTCTAATGCTGTGGACCTTTAATACAGTTCCTGTGGGTTGCAACCCATAGGTCGAGAACCACTGACTTAATATATTCTTGCCATTATACAGATGAGAAAACGAGGCCCAGAAAAATGGGGGTGATATGCCTTCTACAGTAGAAGGGAGCTAGTACCTGGGTCTTTGTACACATCTTTCTGGTATTTTATCTGTTTCTGTGGGTGTTTGTCCACAACCAGCTGCTGAACCACAGCTTCACTCTCCATGCTCTGCTCACCTGTGCCACTCGAGATGACCTCATCTACACCCGCATCAGGTATATCTTGGGCCCTGCAGGGATGACCCATCCACATGGCCTCATGCTGGCCACCCGCAGGCCTGGCTAGGTTCATCCTTTGGAAATCACAGGTGTACCTGGATTCCCTGGGCACTGAGGGAGCATTGGGCAGACAGTGGGGTACCAAAGAGAGCCCAGGGCCACCTTCTGGCTGAACCACATTGAGCCTACTACCCCCAGGGGAGGGATGGTATGCCGCATCTGGAGAGCCATCTTGGTACAGCGAGCAGGATCCACACCAGTTACCTCTGGGCCCCGGGAGGCTGAATGAGCACATCAGAGGCAGGACAGAGCCAAGATGGATGGATGGAGAAGACATGGCTGCTTCTGACATCTACACTAAGACCCTGGGGCAGCTGCAGGAGGCCAGGCAGGTGGGGGCCAGGGTAGGGCCCAGGCCTAGCCTCAGTGCGAGGAACCAACCACTGAGGCACCTAAGACACTGAGCACTACCAGACAAATATTTTTTTCACACAAATATTATTAAACAGAACACTTTTGTACTCTTGTCCTGGAAATTTTAGAGGGATGTCTGTGGGGGTGTCAGAGGAATAGCCCTGAGGTCTTTGTGTCAGAGTCTGAAGTTCCTTAATCTGGTTCCTCACTTCCCTGGCTCTTTCCTGCTGTCACCTTCCCTCCTCTCTTTCCCAGCAGACACCAGCCTCTTCTTTCCTCCAGAGCAGACTTTATTGCCTTTACCTAAGAGCAGACCATGAGAAGAAGGTCCAGAAAGAGGGGTATGATAGGGCTATGTCCTAGGGGCCAGGTTGGTTCTGAGGGGTAGAAGCCCATCCACCCATTCGCATGGCTGCTCCAGGAGTGTCTGCCACAGCTGCTTCTCCTCAGGTGTGGAATCCATCCAGGGGACCTGGAGCCCGTAGCTGCTGCCTGGATGTGGGCAGGCAGGGGTGGAGGGTATGGTCACACTGGGCACCTCAGGGCCCAAGAAGCATCTACTTGGTCCCAGGTATATATTGTGCCCAGTCACCCCCAGTTCTCAGTGGACACCAAAGCTTGGGAAAGAGCAGAGAAGTGCCCAAAGCCACCCTGTATCTGCTCCTCTTGGGGACCTACCCTGCTTACCAGTGCCCAGGCTGAGGCGTATGCCCCCGAGCTGGCGGCTGGCCAGGGCCCCATGGTCCCAGAGAGAGAGCTCAGCACAGGCCTGGCGCAGGTCAGCAGGCCCAAAGCCATCATAAACCATGGTGTGGTTGAACACGGGACTGAAGCTTCGACGCACCACCCTGGTACGCTGGCGGCTGGCCCGGCTGTCATCAGGCAGCACTGAGCTGTGGGGAAGGACAGCTGGTGTCAGGTGACCACCACCCCCTCACATTCCCTAGAGGCAACCAGTCACCAAGTCCTACCCATTCTTCCTCACATATGTCCATGTCCCCTGGCTCCTGTCTGAGACCTGGGCTCAAACCCTCACTGCCCTGGGACATTTACACCAGTTTCCTCTCTGATCTCCTGCCTTTTAAAGTTTCAACTACATCCTAGGGCCCAAGAGTGATGTAGCATTTCTGCTATTTCCTGGTTCAATGACTTTCACAGGCTCCCTGTTACTCCTCCACCCTCAGGTAGTTTCCAAAGTTTTCAGAGCCTCAGAACCCTTTCTGGGGAAAAAAAAAAAAATTTTTATATATATATATATATATATATATATATATATAGCTTAAAAGTACAATGGCCTAAAAGAAAAACAGAATATCTCTGGGTGAATCAGGGTTGGAAGCTCAGGACAGGTCTACTTCTATTTCTCTGAGGATGGCACGGCACCTAGAGGCACCGGTACAACTAGGGCCAAGCCCCACAACTACCCCAGGAAGCTTACTTTGAAAACCACTGAACTACAAGTTCAGGGCCAAGCCCCACGGGTTCTCCATGGAAGGGTTCCTACTGCCTCTCAATCTCAGCTCCCACAGGCTCCAGGCATCCTAAAATGCAACTCTTCAAAGGCATCCTCAACCTTCCTGACTCTAGGCCTTTGCTCAAGGTGACCTCTTCTCCACTGCTCAGTGGCCAAAGCCCAGGCTAGGGGGACAAGGATTGATTGGTAGGGGTTCATAGGAGTCCTTAGCTTCATGGCAAAAGGAAGGGGAGCAGCCAGGCCCAGATGCTCCTCACCATTGCACATAGGTATCCAGGGATCCTGAACGCAGTGGGATGAGGTCCTGAGCTTCCTTCACCCAGAAGTGCAGCTCCCCACTTGGGGGCTGTCCTGCGCCTGTGGAGAGGCTCTACTCAAACCCACCCCACCCACAGAGTCCACCCCCACCCCAAGGACAGGAGTCTCCCGCCTCCCAGGATCCGTCCAGCTTGGCTTCAGGAGGGGCGGTCACTCACCCTCTGAGCCGGCAGGGACGTACTTGAGGGACAGGGAGAGCAGCCCGCGGCTGGGAAGCTCATCGGGAGAGGGTGGAACCTGCGAGAGGTGGTTGTCATGCGGCGTGGGTGGGGCCTAAGGAAAGGGCCTCAAGGGGTGGGGTCTCCATACACCAATGGCGTGTGGTTCGTGGGGCGGGCGGTGCCTCCAGAGAAGGACCCTAGGGATCCTAGCAGCCCCAGGCCAGGAAGGGTATGAGGCGAGGGGGTGGGCTGAGGGTTTGAGGGAGGGACTCTGTCGAAGGTGGAGTCTGAGAGGACTGCGGGAAAGCCTGGTAGGGTGATGGTGGGAGATCTAGCCGTGGGTCTCCCCACGATGCCCTGCTGGCTCACTCGAGGTCGCAGGGAGAGCCAGGTAGGCTCAGAGTCCCAGTTCCACGTGTCCAGGGGCACTTCGACTTCGCCCAGAAAGATGTTGCGACCCAGGCTTTCGCGGTGCCACACGGACAAGCTCAGCACGCGGCCCCGCAGCTCGGCCTGAGGGATGGAGTACTGGGGACAGGAGGTGCTTTTTAGTGCAGCTCCGTTGGCACCCTGGAGTCAAGTGCCGTGTTCAGTGCTGCGCGGAATGGAACCCTGGGGACCCTGGAAGGGTCCTGGACTTCAAGGAGGCCTGGACTATCACTATGCTTACCACAATACAACACACTGGGTTGGTCCGAAGGTCCTGAGTTATCTTGATTGTTCACTGTCAGTTACAAATGGAATTCTGTGTTCTACTCCTTCCCGCACTCCTTGCTACTGCACCTGAAGTTTTTTTTTTTTTGAGACAGGACTTCCACTCTGTTGTTCAAGCTGGAGTGCAGTGTCATCAGCATAGCTCACTGTAACCTCAAATTCCTGGGCTTAAATGATCCTCCTAAGTAGCTGGGACTACAGATGAATGCTACCAGGTCTGAATTAATTCTTTCTTTCTTTCTTTCTTTTTCTTTTTCTTTTTTTTTTTTTTTTTAGACAGAGTCTCACTTTTTCGCCCTTGGTAGAGTGCCCTGGAGTCAGAGCTCACAGCAACCTCCAGCTTTTGGGCTTAGGCGATTCTCTTGCCTCAGCCTCCTGTGTAGATGGGACTACAGGTGCCTGCCACAATGCCCGGCTTTTGTTGTTGTTGTTGCATTTTGGCTGGGGCCAGGTTTGAACCTGCCACTCTCTGTATATGAGGCCGGTGCCCTACTCACTGAGCCACAGGCACTGCCTTCTTTCTTTCTTTCTTTTCCTTCCTTCCTTCTCTCTCTCTCTTTCTTTTTTTTGAGACAGAGTCTCACTTTGTTGTCCTTGGTAGAGTACCATGGCATCACAGCTCACAGCAACCTCAAACCCTTGGGCTCAAGTGTGATTGTCTTGCCTCAGCCTCCCAAGTATTTGGGACTACAGGCACCTGCCACAACGTAAGGCTATTTTTAGAGACAAGGTCTGGCTCTAGCTGGTTTCCAACTCCTGAGCTTAGGCAATCTACCCGCCTCTGCCTCTAGAGTGCTAGGATTACAGGCATGAGCCATCACTTCTGGCCAGGATAACGTCTAACTTTTTGTAGCTACAGGGTCCGGCTATGATGCTCCGGTTGGTCTTGAACTCTGGCCCCAAGCAATCATCCTGCATTGGCCTCCCAGAGGCTTACAGGCTTGAGACACGGTGTTCAACCTCCACTTGTTTAAAAAAATGCTTTTAAAGACTTACATAATGGAGAACACGTTAATGGGGGAGCCTCCCTGCAGACCCTCCAGCAGAATGGAGAATGCCCTTACCACGCCTCCCCGCAGAAAGGTGCATCCAGCTCATTAAGCGGACCGCAGCGTCGTCAGGGCCTTACCCGGAGAGTCTCCTTGAAGATCGGATTCAGATTCCGTTTCTTCACCGCTGTCTTGCGCTTGCTCTGCTTATCCGGGAGGAGGTAGCTTTTGACGTAGCTGGGGCAGGGGAGGTGAGGACCCGAGGTCAGGAGGGGCCCTCCAAGAGCTCTCTCCCTGGCCCTGGGACTCCGGGCCTCGTGCTAAGCGTTTTACAGAAATTATCTCTCTCAACCCCCACGCCTCCCAATAACGCTGTCATTCCCATTTTGAAGATGAGGAACCTGAGGCCAGAAAAGTTGAGTGGTGTGATGGGCTGAGAGTGGCTCCCTAGCGTCCCCCTACGCCGGCACCGCCCCAGGGAAGCCCGGGTCCGGCACTTACGGGTCAGAGCGGCTCCGCCGGGCGGCGGCCAGGCCCTGGCACTGGATCACGTGCACGCGCAGCTCGGCGGCGCCCGGCTCGTAGTGCAGCGCGAATTGCACGGAGCCGCGCACCGCGACCGCCTCGCCCTCCCCAGACAGGCTCATCTGGCTGCCGCTTAGCTGCAGGCGGGGGGAGTGCGGGAGTCAGGGCGGGCGCAGGGCTCACGTCGGGGCTAGGGGAGCGCAGAGTGTTCAGCCCCGGGTGTGGGGCTGGAGTGTGGGGTCCCGGGGCAAGGAGTGGTGAGGCTGGGGCTATGTCTGGACATGGAGGGACTAGGCGCCCACCTCCACTCTCCGTCACCCCCTCACCGTGGAGGAGTTAAGGCTGGACACTGAGGAGCTGCTGCTGAGCATGCGATCCAGGGAAGGGCCAGATCCCGGGGCATCCTCCCCGTTCTCCAGGATCTTGGATGTGGCCTTGGTCTAGAGAGGGGAGAAGTGACAGGGGGCCCCCCTCTTTCCCCTGCCCGCCCCCCGACAGCCCTGGGTCGCCATTGCTTGCGGACCTGGGCAGGAGCACTCCCCGCCCGGAATCCGCTCCGGGTCTTGAGAGTAGCCGCGGGCCGCTCCCGCCTACCTGGGCTGCGGAGGGCAGCAGCGCCTCTCCCAGCGACTCGGGCCTCGCCTCCGCCTCCTCCGCGCAGACCTGCACATCCACTTGGCTCGGGGCTGGAGTGGGACACAGGCTACTGAACGGGCCCCTCTCCTGCCCGCCCTTGAGCAAATTCGGAGGGACTGGTTTGCTACCTTGCTGACCTGCAGATTCAGGCTTCGGTGCTGCCCAGTGGTCGCCTATAGAAGCCACACAACCTGGAGGAGGGTGAACATAGAAGTTTGGTGCAGTTACCTTTCATCCCTGAAACTGCCGTGTGGGCCCCAATACATGCTCCCACTCACCTTCCTGGGCTTGGGGCTCCTCCTCCTGATCTGAAGTCTTTAGGGGGACATATGGAGATGGGAAATCAGGTCCCTAAAGGAAGGGAGGCATAGAGGGCACAGTGGG
Source organism: Loris lydekkerianus (assembly GCA_963574355.1). NCBI lineage: Eukaryota > Metazoa > Chordata > Mammalia > Primates > Lorisidae > Loris > Loris lydekkerianus. Next base: position 40,794 of record CAUYPK010145566.1, read on the forward strand.
AACCAGTGAGAAAGGGTCAAAGGTCATGCTGGGGTCAGCGGTCAGAGGCTCTGACCCCAGCTACCCCAATTTCAGATTTAGAGCAGAGCTAGCAACCAGCTGCAGGACCAGTTGGACCTGTCCTTCACACCCTCACACCCAGCCTGCCCCATGGGACTCCCAGGCTCCTACTAAGGGGTGAGGGGTAGTACCATCTAAGTCCTCAACCTCCCAGCTCAGTCCCACCTCTCTCCTAATACAAAATTTTACAAAATGTTTACAAAATATTCTCTACGTGTTAGCCCCACCTCTTTGTAAATTGTTTTTTGTTTTTTGAGACAGTCTCACTCCGTGCCCTGGGTAGCCTCAAAGTCTTCAGGGTCAAGGGATCCTCTTGCCTGCTTCCTGAGAAGCTGGGGCTACAGGTGCCCTCCACAGCGCTTGACTAGTTTATCTTTTTTTTTTTTTTTTGAGACAGAGCCTCAAGCTGTCGCCCTGGGTAGAGTGCTGTGGCATCACAGCTCACAGCAACCTCCAACGCCTGGGCTCAAGCTATTCTCTTGCCTCCACCTCCCAAGTAGTTGGACTATAGGTGCCCGCCACAATGCCCGGCTATTTTATGGTTGCAGCTGTCATTGTTGTTTGGCAGGCCTGGGTTGGATTTGAACCCGCCAGCTCAGGTGTATGTGGCTGGCGCCTTAGCCACTTGAGCCATAGGCACCGAGCCTAGTTTGTCTATTTTTAGTAGAGACAGGGTCTTGCTCTTGCTCAGGTTGGTCTAGAACTCCTGAGCTCAAGCAATCCACCCACCTCAGTCTCCCAGAGTGCTAGGATTGCAAGGGTAAGCCACTGTGTTTGGCCCGGTAAAATTTTGTAATGAATATTTTGTAAATAAAAGTACACTTAGCTACAATTTCCCACTTTCCCTATGTATAGTGACTTTTGGGGCACCCTATATTCCCAAGTTCCCTTAGAGGCTGGGTCCACATCAGGCCCTAACAAGAGAAGGGGTGTGTCCCAGGTTTCCTGATTCCCAGGTTCAGGCTCTTTCCTGGGAACATTCTGCCTCCAGTTCAGAGGCGTTGTGCTCATTTAGTAACTTCATGCTGAACTCACCTCCGTCTCCTTGAACCTCTCTTGGGGCACCTCATCTGTGGGGAGCCTAAGAGTAAGGAGAGGTAGTTTTTAAGGAGGGGATCCAGGTGACTGGTAACAGCTTCTCCCCTCTCCCAAGTTGCCTCCTCACCTGGGCTCTGGCTCCTCTTTGTTCAGTTTCCCAGCAGCCTCAGCCTCCCCATCGCTGCCCACAGCCTGGTTTCCTGGGCCCAGGTGAGAAGTTCTGTGAGCCCCTTCTCAGGAAGTGTAGCCGTGACTCACTCAGAGGGACTTGGAGATGTCCACCCGCCTCCCATAGCCAATGGAAGGGCATTGCCCACCCAAAGACACACAGTATTAGGGCAGTCAGGATGGGAGCCCAGGGGTCCTCTCTCCCTGTCCACAGATAGCCAGAGCCTTAGCCTGCACAAGGCTTGCCCACCCTGGGATCTCCTCTCACCCTTGGAACTCTTCTTCCTGCGGATAGAGGCTCGGACAAGGTCAGAGCCAAAGTGTGCATGGTGGTGCCGTTGGGAGCGTGCTTCCTGGAACCAGTCCCCTGTCAGGATCTTCAGCTGCCCAGGGTCCACCAGCGAGGCCCGGAGCTTGCTGGAGGATGGTGGAGGGTGTGGCCGTCACTACTCACCCAAACAACATTTCTGCCACCCACTCTGTATCAGGCTTTGTGCAGGGACCAGGGACCCAGCAGCAAATGAGACTTGAACTTGATCTGTATTCTTGAGGAGCCCAGTCTGCTGGGGAGACGAGCCCAGAAGAGACAAGTACACTATAGTGAGGTAGGTGATGTGACAGATGTAAGAAGGGCCAGCTCTACATGTGGGAATCCAGGAAGCCTTCTCAGAGGTGACGACAAGTGAATTGATTCTTCTTCTTCTTCTTTTTTTTTTTTTTTTTATTGAATTGCTTCTTAAAGCAATTCTCCAGGTAGAGAAGGATAATTATTATTATTTATTAGGTGGTTACTGTGGACCATACTTGCATAATCCCTCTCAGTTCTATGCGGTAGGACTCTCTAGTCTCATTTTACAGATAAGGATTATGGTGCTCAGGGAGGTCATGTAAGTTGACCAAGTTTACATAGCTAGGAAGTGTCTGTCCCCAAACACTGTTTGGAATGTCCATGCTCCTCTGCCACTGTGCTTTTCCAGGAAGCAGGACCAGCATGGGCTTGGAAGTGATGGGTGTGTTCAGAGACTGGGGCACAGCCAGCAGCTGTGTGGATACTTTGTGTGTGTTGGGTGGGGGTAATGGAGGAAGATGAGATGGGGGAAGCAGACACAGACCAATCAGGAAGGCCTTGTGGACAGCATTTAGGGACTTGCCCTTGGTGCTAGGTGCCACGGGGGGCAGAGCTCAGCAGGGATATTAAGGGCAGATCTGGGGAGCTTCAGTTGCAGCATGGTGGATGGGCCAGAGGGGATAAGCCTGGAGGCACGGAATATGGCAAGGGAGCTGGTGCAGCCAACCCAGGAAAGGCTATGAGCTCTGAGCTGACCAAGGCCAGAGGGGAGCAAAAGGTGAAACCAGTAACCACTCAGACATCTGCCAGGCAGCATGTTGGTAGGGAGCAGGGTGGGGGCTGCTCAAGCCTCCCAGTGGTCCCCTGGCCTGGGTTTTCCCTGCCTTACCTGACCCGCCCCTCCTCCAGCTGGCGTAGGAGGGCATCTCGTTTGAGGACATCAGCAATGGCCTCTTGCTCCTCCTCTGTCAGGAAGCTGAGGTCCAACAGTTCTTCAGACTCAGTCTCTGGCCCATGTGCCATGGGGAGGGAAGGCAGGGCCCAAAGCCCCTCTTGAGATGGGTGCCCCCTCTGGGGCATCAGCTGGGACTGTGCCCCAGCTGGGCACACGTGCCTTCCTGGGGGAAGACCAAAGATCAGGTTGAGTCCTGCACAAATACAGGGCACATCCTGGAGTTGACTGCCCTTTTCTCCCCAAACATATGCCCAGGTGGCAAGGAGTGTACAACCCCAGGAAGGCTAAGGTCAAGGTGGAGTGAGATGCATCGATGAACACATGCTTACACTGGCCCATGAACACATCCAGGGGACACACTGAAAGAAGTGTGGACAGCACAGACCCTGAAGTAGTGACACACACACACACACACACACACACACACATCCGTGTGGGCACAAATACTCAGTCCCACACGCACACTGATACCTGTATAAAGACAGACAGACACATACCACTTCCCCCAGGAAGGGACCTCTGTAGACACAGGCACAAACCTATGCCCAAGAGAGAGACACATTCTTTTTTTTTAGATAGAGTCTCACTGTGTCACCCTCGATAGAGTGCTGTGGCATCACAGCTCATGGCAACCTCAAACTCTTGGCCTTAAGCAATTCTCTTGCCTCAGCCTCCTAAGTAGCTGGGACAATAGGCACCTGCTACAATGCCTGGCTATTTTTTGGTTGTAGTTGTCATTGTTGTCTGGCAGGCCCAGGCTGGGTTTGAACCTGCCAGCTCTGGTGTATGTGGCTGGCACCCCAGATGCTGAGCTATAGGCGCCGAGCCAGAGAGACTCTTTCTTTCTTTCCATTTTTTCTTTCTTTCTTTTTTTTTTTTTTTTGCAGTTTTAGGCCAGGTTTGAACCCTGGCGCCCTACTCCTTTGAGCCACAGGCACCGTCTGAGAGACACATTCTTAAACCTCCACACAGCATGTGCACATGAAGGTGGACAGGGCCCACCCACATAGGTTTGCCTATACAAGAATGACAAATACGCCCCTAAATATATGCACATACACGTCTGCACAAATGCATTGCCCATCTAACTGGTTTGTAAGCTCCTTGAAGGCAGGGACAGTGAATCACCCTGAAAGCCAATACTTTGTACACAACAGATGGTTGGTACGAGTCTCATTAATTAAATACAGACATATACCTACATACCAGGCAATGTGCGTGTATACACACACACACCAACCCACCTGCCCTGACAACCTCCCACCCTGGTGTCCTCTCTCTACCCTTCACCTCCACCCTGCCCTGGCCCATTTGCCTTTCCTGTCTGAAGTAACCTCCTCCCCACTTCCTCCCTTGAGGTAACTGCTGCACCCACACCGACTGAGGCCTGCAAACCAGGGATGCCCCCACTGCTAGCCTTGCCCTCTAGCCTGGGCCCCTCTGCTCTGGCCACATGGCTCCCCCAGCTCCCGCCCCAGACCTGGCTGGGGCCCAGAGGTGGAGGCCTACGCTGGCAAAGCAGCTCGTGCCCAGGTGCCACAGTGACTCCGGAAGGAAAACATGCACCCAGCCCTGAGGGGCGTGTTGACGTGGCAAGGGGCCCATGACTTGGCCGCAACTGTGGTGGACTCTCCTTTCCTCCCGCCCCTTCCATGCCGGGGCTCCAGGTAGGGCTGGGATGAAAGAGGCAGTGCAGCAGGCAGGTCCTGGCTTGTGTCTGTTCTGTCCCTTCCCTGCTGAGTCAGTGTCAAGCCTGAGTCTCTTCCCTCCCCCCACCAACCTCCCCAGAGCCTTGGGGTTTCTGCACATCTGTGGGGTTCTTAACACTGTGGGAATGCCCATGTGCTGACATGAACAATTTTCCTGAACTATGTCCATAGTGCTGGGTATTGCAAATGTGAGTGTGAGCCCAAGTTTCTGTCACTGAAGCATTGTGCTGCTGGTGGGTGAGTCTGGCCTGGTGGGCACGTCTATGTGCAGTTTGTGTGTGTGAACACTGTCTCACTGCCTGTGTGTCTGTATCATGTCGCAGTGTGATGCCACCTAAGGGACTATATTGTCTGTGTGGTGTGTTCAGTGACTTTCTGGGGGATGGCACTACATGGGTGTGTGCACAGCGTGCATTTCCTCCTGTGCTGTATGTGTGACTGGGTGACTGGGCTGTGTATTGTGGTGTGTCCTTTGGTGCTCCAAGGGCCACCAGATACGTGGGTCTGAATGTGGAGGTGGAGAGATGTTTGGCAGGCCTGAGCCTGGGCTGGTGCATAGACGTGCCCACCACGTCCAGACTCATCCACTAGCACAATGCTTCAGGCATCCAAGCCTGGGCATCTGAGCCCAGTGTCCCCAGAAACTCCTCCCTCCCTGCAGTCCCCTCTTCTCCCAAAGTTAGAATCCAGTATCTAGTTCTCCCTGCTGTTCAACACTAAGGAACAGACCCACTGGTCAATAGAAAGGTCTATCCATCTGTCCCGCTGTTCCAGTCCCAGACATGCTCCCACCTCCCCCACCCCCAAGGTCCCAAGGTGCTCAAGGGTGCTCAGGATACCAGGTGGCAGTGCCTGTCCCTCAACCTTGGCAGGGGACCCTAGCACCAAGGTGTTACCTGTAGGGCTCCAGTATGGGAGGACACTTTCGTAGGTGGCTCCAGCTCCCCTGGGCCAAGTTTCAGGGACCTGGAGAAGAGCAGTGAGAGGCTAAGGCTGACTCAACCTGCCGCCCAGCAGCAGCTGCCCCACTACCGAGGAGGAGGAAACACCTCTGCTGGGCTTGATGCAAAACCGGGCCTGGACTCTCAGCTCCCCCGGGCACGCCCCCACCGCAGACTGCAGAGGCCTGGGGCTTGGCCCTGGCTCCACTGTAGACTCACAGGAATTGGAGCAGGCCCCAACCCCTAGGTAGAACAGGTACCAGTCTCACCCTGCCCACAGGGCTGATGGGAACTTGTGTTGAAAGCAAAGTTAAAAACTTTTCTTTCCAGAAATGGAAGGATTTCTATAATGGAAGAATTGCAGACTTTGCAAGCAAGCAACCCCGAGGAGACTCCCAGCTCTGCCACTGTGGGAACTTGAGCAGGTTTCTTACCCTCTCTGAGCAGTAGCATCTTCCCACACAAACTGTGGACAGCAGAATGGAAGCGACCTATTACAAGGAAAGTGAAAGTGTCTGGCACAAGCTGGTGTAGAGCTAGTGGCAGCTGTGTCGTCTTCAACAATCCTGCACCACAGCCCCTCCATGTCCGCATACACCTACCTCTGGAAGGTGCTGGCCACAGGGGAGAAACTCTTTCCATCCCCTCTGCCACTCTGGGCCCCATCTGTTTGGCACTCTCACAGTGGCAAGGCAAGAGCCTCACACCCTCTGTGAGGAGCCTCTCTGAGCACCCTATTCTGCTCCCAGGTTCTGCCCACCCTAGAATAGTTTTGGGCCCTACATTACATTGGCTTCAGGACCATGAACCTTGGAAGCTGTCTTCATTCTGGTCTTGGGTCCAAGAGGCTTTCCAACTGACTTTCTCCTAAGTCTACCTCTTTTCCCACAGCATGCCCTGCAGCACCCGTCCCTGAACTTGGGGCCATGGATTAAAGATTAGGGCCTTGACTGAGGTCTCATAGATCCTGGGGCAGGGGGAGTGCAAGGGCAAGGGCTAGGTTCTAAATGAAATCTTACTTCTTTTCTGTGTCCTCAGAACTGGCCCCTGAATATTTTTACCACTCTGAGAAACTGGGGGATCCCTCCACCCATCCCAAGGTCTAGCCTTTTCTATTTATTGTTTGCAAATTAATTTTATTTTCAGAGCTTCTTTCCCTTCATCTGTTAAGTAGGAGTGATAACCCCACCTCAGAGGGTTTCTCTACCATGAGATCCCAGCAGGCTCTTAATACAAAGATGCAATTACCCAATGTGGTCATCGGGGGGAGCAGTTACTGGGACTGGATGATGCCTCTTCAGCCAAGGCCCAGACACGGAACTCCCAACAGCATCCTCACGCCTTCCTGCCCACCTGTGTTTCTAGACCCAGCTCTCCACAAGGATGATTTCTCTAGGCACCCTCCATATCCCCAAAGGGACAAAACTTCCATTGTCTGGTCTTCAAGCTTCTAAATTTCCCTTCCTCTCTGTTCTCCTGTCCTCCTCCTAGCTGTGACTCTCCTGGACGCCAATATTTCCAGCAATTCACCTGGTCCCCTCCACCTGAAACTTATTCTCCTTTCCATATTGGCAGCCAGCCATCCGGTCCTGGCCCCCAAGCCTCCTGTTGCTTCCTGCCAATCTTCTTCCCACCCTGTCACCTCTGTCTGCCTCACTACTGCCCAGGTCTCAGTCCCTGCTCAGCCTCTTCTGGAAACTTCTCTTCTCTGGCCTTTAGGTCGCCACACCCAACCCCTCCAGCCCTGTTCCAGCAGCTGTTAGACGCTCTGGAACGCACTGCTTTTCTGCACCTTGGGTCTGGAAGGTACCAGCAGAGTGTAACCCTCTGGCACATACACAGAAGTTTGAACCAGTCCAACCCCCTTGGACATGTCACTGACCGGTGCCTCACCACCTCCCAGGACAGCCCATCCCTCTGCCTGACCAAGGCATTCCCATTGGAAATCTGGCTCTGTCTGCCCTACACCCTTAGAGCCTTAGCTGTCTCTTCAACACCCTGGTCCTTTGGTCCTTTTGTGCTCTCTGCTTTACTGTGGGAATGCACTTCTCCAGCCAGCCGCCCACACTCCTCCAGGCCTAGCTGGGCCTCCAGAGTTCAGTGTCTTTGCACTGCGGCCAGTCTCTAGGCAATGTTTTTCGGTTAAGTGGCAGGGTCTTGGAGGGCAGTAGATCTGGGTTAATATTCTGGCTCTGCCACATGGTTCCTTTGTGGCCTTGGACCAGTGACAATCTTTGTATGCCTCACTCTCTCCCTTTATAAAGCAAACAATAGCAGCCATCTCACAGGGATGTTGGAAGGACTTTCACCTCCAGCATCCATTCTCCCTTCTTTTTGGTTGCAGCACCCACAGCCTTTGGAGAAACAGGCCCTCTCCACTCGCACTCCCTCTTCTCCAGCAAGGCCGGCTCACCGGGTGGTTCTAAGTGGAGGCGGAGCGCCAAGCTGCCCGCTTCAGCCCCCTGCCATCTTGAGCAAATCAGTTTACTACTCAGCGCTGTAAAATGGAATGATAGCACCTACCTTAAAGCCCTACCTTAAAGGGCTGTTGTGAGGATAAAGAAGCCAAGGCTTTGTTACACAGTAGTAAGCCCTGCTGTAAACAGTAAGCACTCAGTAACTGGTGGTGACTTTTATGGCACTTGTTTATGTTCTGTTTCCCCAAGGCAAAAAAAAAAATTTTTTTTGGAGACAGAGCCTTAAGCTGTCTCCTTGGGTAAGGTGCCGTGACATTACAGCTCACAGCAACCTCCAACTCCTGGGCTCAAGCGATTCTCCTGCCTCCACCTCCCAAGTAGCTGGGACTACAGGCGCCTGCCACAACGCCCGGCTATTTTTTGGTTGCAGTTGTCATTGTTTGGCAGGCCCAGGCTGGATTCGAACCCACCAGCTCTGGTGTATGTGGCTGGTGCCTTAGCCGCTTGAGCTACAGGTGCCTAGCCTCCCTAAGGCAAATTTGAAGTTCTATTCTTCCATGGTTGTCTTCCATACTGAACTTACCCCTCCCCCCCCCAATCAACTCTCAGATAGACCCAATATGCAAAACTGGCTTAAAACATTTTTTTTTCCTAGGCCAGGCATGGTGGCTCACACCTATAATCCTAGCACTCTGGGAGGCTGAGGTGGGTGAATCCCTTGAGCTCAGGAGTTCGAGATCAACCTGAGCAAGAGGAAGACCCCAATCTCTACTAAAATATATAGGAAAAAATAGCTAGGCATTCTACTAAAATATATAGAAAAAAATAGCTGGGCATTGTAGTCCCAGCTACTTGGGAGGCTGAGGCAAGAGGATCAATCAAACCCAGGAGTTTGAGGTTGCTGTGAGCTATAACACCACAGAACTCTACTGAGGGTGATAGAGTGAAAGTGTCTTTAAAAAATTTTTTTTCGGGCGGTGCCTGTGACTCAGTAAGTAGAGCACCAGCCCCATATACTGAGGGTGGTGGGTTCGAACTTGGCCCCAGCCAAACTGCACTAACCCCCCCCCACAAAAAAAAATAGCTGGGCACTGTGGCAGGCGCCTGTAGTCCCAGCTACTCGGGAAGCTGAGGCAAGAGAATTACCAAAGCCCAGGAGTTGGAGGTTGCTGTGAGCAGCGTGACACCATGGTACTCTGAGGGTGATAAAGTGAGACTCTAAAAAAAAAAAAAAAAAATTTTCCCCAGTGTCTTGCTGTGTCACCTAAGCAGGAGTAGAGTGGCTTGGTCACAGCTCACTGTAGCCTTGAACCCCTGGGCTTAAGGGATATAGGTGTGCATATAACCCCTGGGCTTAAGGAATATAGGTGTGCATCACTGCACCCAGTTAAAACAGGTTTTTGAAAATGGAATTGCTCTCAAGTGGGAGGGGGCACCCATGCCTTGCCCTGAAGTTCCAGGCTTAGAAGCCATAGCACTGCAGGGTCCAGGGGTGAGCTTGCAGATACCCAAACCAGGGTCCAATGGCCAGCTGCCAGAGCTTGTCATCAAGACCATCTTCAGGATGAGCACAAACAATTCAGAGACCAAACCCCTGGCTAGCTCAAGTCAAGTGGCACATGGGCAAGGTAGGAAAGACTTCACTAAGGAGGCAGCTTTGGGGAAGGCAGGCCACGATTTCAACAGGCAGAGAGCAAAGGACCAGAGTCGGGCAAGTGCCAGAGAACAAAGAGCCTGAGGGACCCTGAAGACCACTGCCATGGAGTAGGGACACGACACAATTACCAAGGGCAGCATGAGATAAGCAAAGTGACTGATGGAGAAAGTGGGCTGGAGGGTGGCAGTTATCTTGGTTTATCCCAAACCGTGTGCCCCTGGGGAAGGGAACAGGTCCAGGGCCCTGGTCTGCCCAGTGAAAGTCCTGCTCAGCCCCAGCCCTAACCCTACTGTCAAGTTCTTCCCAACAGGGGAGATGGGATGGGTTTCAAAACTCATTTGCCTCAAGGAGAAAGCTTTTATTCTTTTTTGTATGGCTTAGAAGGGAGAAAGCTTTCAAATGGTGGATGTGGAGTGGCAGGGATTCCCATAGCTGGGGCATGGGGAAGGATATACCTGAAGAGTGCTGGTGGCACTGTATGTTCCAGACACTGAACACAGACCCAATCATGATGCCGGCGACCAGACCCCTTGCCAGAGGGAGGTGAGCTGAGGGGTGAGGGGGCCACAGAGTAAACAATGGCAGAACACCACTTGAAGTCAAAACTCTTTATTATCCTGCCTAGTGGGCCCCTCACAAAGGAATCCATGGAGCAGGAGGGTAAGGTGGGTGGCACAGGGCCTTTCTTGACAACTTGAAGGGGGAGCTGTAGTTAGGTGTGTGTGTGGGGGGACAGCCTTCCATCTGCTCTCTGATGGCACAGTGGTGCTGGCAGGCTATCGTAATTTGGACCTAAAGGGAACAATCACCAGCCCAAGGCCCACACCTGGGGCTGGAGCCAGTGCTGTTTACAGGCTCATTCTGGTACATGTCAGCTCCACACACCTTTCCAATCATGCCCCAAACTGCAGGGTAAATGAGCCTAATGCTCGGTGGCCCTGGGAGGGTTAAGCGGGGCTCTATAGGCTGGAGGGGGGCAGGAAACGGGCACACATTTCCCTTAGAGGAGCTTCTGGCAGATTGCTAAGAGGCCCAGCCAGCCCTTCTGGACTGTTCTAGAGGCCCAGGGCAGCTTAGCTAATAGACTTCCCAGTGTATCCCACCCCCACCCTGGGATGAGAGCTAATGCAGATGGGCAGGGCTGGCTCTGGTCCCAGTGCTGCCTTGTCCAGTGGGTCCAAATGTCCTCCCCTCCTCACAATGGGCACTGGGCTGAGGCAGGAGCCCGGCAGGCACCAGCAGAAGCTCTACAGAGGGAAGCTAAGGTCTTTCCAACACAAGACTAAAGAGAGGACCTTAAGGGTGGGGGTCACAAGCCCAGGGAGCACGGGACCAGGGGCTTCTGAACGGGCAGTGAGATAACAAACACTCCCACCCTACAGCTCATCCTCAGACTACCCCAGATCCCAGGGTCCATAACAAGCAGGCCCATCCCTGCCTTTTGGGGTGAGGACAAAGAATTATGAACCAAAGGAGGGTGGTAGCTGCCTCTTCGGGAATCTGGTGGATTCAGGACCATGGGGCAGCCATCACCGGAGGTTAAAGACCAGGCTGACAGTCAGAATGATGCCCAGCAGGAGCACAAAGGGCAGCCAAGTCTTCACGAAGGCTCCAACACTGACAGAGAAATAGGGACAGAGCGCAAAAGAGGTAGGGCCAGGTGAGCAGGTGTGTGAGGCCCATAGCCCTGTCCAGATTCTGACAGGGTTGCCACTCCTAAGAAGCCCCTGGAACCACTCCCTCACCCCCCAAAATTGTTCAACCAAAGGACTGGGCTTGGCCTGGCACCTACTTTGGGAGACCACCAACTACAGCCTTGGGCAGGGGCTGTTCTAGGCTCCTAGTGATCCACCCTCACTGGTTAGGTGGAAGAGACGTGTTCATCCTCTCTGGGCCTCACTGATTCCCACCCTGCTCCCTCCATAACCACCCATTTCTGGGAGAGCTCTCTAGCAAGAGGACCAGGAACTTCAGCTGGGGTGTGGAAGCCACAAGTGCCCTCTGCCCATGGCCCTCACAATGGGTCCTACTGGAAGGGGTGGGATTGGCAAGAGTTGGCACAATGTTGTGGCAGGAGCCAGGGGCCTGGGTTCTCTCTGGCTCTGCCTCAGTCTCCATGTAACCACAGTTACATTCTTCTCAATGCGTCCCAGGACTTAAAAAAAAAAAATTTCAGAAACCCTTAATGAGGAGCACAGCTAAGAGGAAAGCTGGGTGGCCAGATCAGCCCAGGCACATGGTGGCTCCAAGTCTGGGGTCTGTTGTGGCCACGTGCTGTAGAACCATGAGTCACTAACGCAACCTCTCTGAGCTCTCTCTTTACCTCTGAATTTGGATGAATGCCTTTGACTTCATGAGGCTTCCCAAGCTACCACTAAGGTCGACCTGCCTAGAACCCTGCCTCTGACAAGGGATGCTTGGCGGGGGAACCCTGTTGGAGTGGTCACCACACCATCTTATGAGGATCCAGCTGTTCACTTTACCTGAGTACAGAGCTCTGCAGACTTACAGCTTCCCTGAGCAGCCAGAATCACTGCCCCACTTTACCCAGGACAGCTGCAGCTCAGAGGCAGCTACCAAGGTAGCACAGTGAGCAAGTGCCAGAGCTGTGTTGGGGGGACCCAGGTAGAGCGGGACTTCAGCAAAGCCACCTCCCTCTCCACCAGGAACTTAGCTATTCTAGAACCTTCATAGCTCCAACTGGCATCTACTCCAATTGTCCTTGCTCTAGGGCAGTCTTTCTAGGATCCTTGGGAGAGCTGCCCCAAGGGAGAGGGTGGGTGGGCAGGCAACTCACCTGACATACTTCCCATAGAGTAGGCAAAAGAAGCAGAGTGTCACCATATTCCAGTTGGTGCTATTGTTGTAGCGCATCAGGTTCAGGGCTAACGCCACATGTGAGTGGCAGTTGTCACAGCAGAGATTGTGCTGGAGGCACCAAAAGGGTTGGGTCAGGATGGGCTATAGGGGAACTTCCTCCCCTGGTCCTGCCTCAGCACCAGCCCTGCCCCAGGAGACCTACCATGCGATGCTTGTACTCCTCAGAGGCATCGTGCACAGCTATGTCCCATGCATTGGGCCCGCTAGCGTATACCTGAGCAGGGTCCAACTTCCAGTACCTGAAGGGAGAGGGGGGTTCTGGCCATTGGCTCAGCTCCCTGTGGCCCCTCAGCTCTGTGCCCTGAGCTGGGTGCTGAGGCTGCAAGGGGGAGCCAGATAAAATCCAGGGTAAGAGTCCTGCAGTAGACATCTGCAGCACAGGGGAGGTGCTGAGTATCAGGGTGGATCCTGGGAGTATGTGGAACAATTCAGTTTGGGGATACTATGGCCTGGATGTGTATCCCCCTCAAATTCACATGCTGAACTCCCAACCCCCAGTGTGATGGTATTAGGAGATGGGGTTTTTAGGAGATGATTACATCACAGAAGTAGAACTCTCATGAATGGGAATAGTGTCTTTTTAAAAGAGGCCCGAGAGAGACCCTGTTCCTTCCACCATGTGAGGACACAGTGAGAAGGCACTATGGGTCTTCACCAGACACTGACATCAACTGGCGCCTTGTTCATGGACTGTATGGTCTCGAGAGCTCTGAGAAATCAATTTATGTCATTTATAAGACATCCAGTGTCTGGCAGTTTGTTATGGTAGCCTGAATGGACTAAGACTGTGGGGAAAGGGGTACTTCCTGGAGGTGATGCCTGAGTGTCATGTCTGAAGACAGAGAGCTTGGCCAGGAAAGAAAGGGGAGGTGGGCGTTCTAGGCCAAAGGAATGGCTTAAACAAAGTAAGAGGCATAAAATTGCAGTATGTCCCAGAAATTAAGTGATTCAGCAGGAGAAAGAGGGTGAAGGAACACTGGCAGCCAAGGCTCAAGATGCAGGTGGGGCCATGTCGTGCGGGGAACTTACCATCAGGAAGCAATTCTCCCCATCTCCCACACAGCTTGCTGGGAGAGTGCGGGAGAAGCCAGTGGAGCTAAATAAAGCCCACAAACCTGAAGCTGGGTGAAAACTGCTATTGCAAGTGACGGAGTGCCTCGGGGTCACGGGCCAGGGAGAGCTGGGAGGTTGGGGAGCCTACAGACAGTGGCCTGGACTAGGGCTGCTCAGGGGATCTTGCCTGGAAAAAGGTATCTGAAAACTGTCTCTGCAAAGCAGCCTGCCAGCAAATACCTGGCTCAGAGACTCTTGGACTACAATGTTACTTGCTTGAGGACATCAGCTGTGCTCTAGGTCGCCTCTGCTATATGGGTCACCAACTTCTCTTGGCCCCCCACCCCTCCTGGTGTGGCCTTGGGCAACAGGTCACCTGATGTCCTGAGAACACTGATAACTGAGGCATTATCATTATTAGGACTGCAGCCAAGGTGGACACCTGAGACTGAAAAAAATGGAGAGCCCAAGTCCCAAACCAAACCAACAATAGCTACCAGAGGGCCTGAACTGCTCTTATTCTCTCCAGCCAGAACGTTCCAGCAGAGTTGCAAACAATGCCTCTCTTACAATTATATGGCTTATTTGCTCTAAAAAGCAGAAGAGTGAATCTAGGTTGCAGAAGGAAACAGACCTGAGTGTTAGTTCCAGTTCTACCACTTCCTAACTGTGTGACCTTGACTAAGTCCCCTCCTTTCCTCATCCTTGCCACAAACTTGAAAACATGACCCTGCAGAGCTGGGGCAAGGCTGGATGGTACACAGGAAAGGCCTACCCAGGGACTGGCATGGCAGATGCTTGGTATAGGGCTGCTATGCTCTGGTGGGCCTCGGCTGTTCCTCCCTTCCTTATCCTCCTCAGGTGCTGGCGCCTGCTATGCCCCAGAAGGCCTGGCCTGCTGCTTTGGGCAGGAGAAACCTGGCCCTAGGGCCAGTCACATGGGTGCTCATCACTTACTTGGCAGGCTTTCCAAAGGCCATGTTGTCTTCCTGTTGGGGGATAAAAGCAGAAGTCAGTGAGGAACATATATCCACGCTGGATAACAAACCTGGACCAGTAACTTGCAAGGGGTATGTCGGGGTGTGCAGAAGGGGGGAGGGGTCTTGCCCTGGGACTGGCATGGTGTCTGCAGTGCTAGCAGTGGCTGCTTGATGGGAAGGGGAGGGGGTACAGCAAAAATATGCAGGGCACTGCACTAGGAGACCAAAGGCCTGGGCTCCAGCTGCCACTGCATCTCTGTGTGGCACCTAGGGAATTTTCTCAACCTCTCTGGGCTTCATTTTCTCTAAGTTTTCTGGTCAGCCTTCTCTGATCTTTGATCATGGGCAGGAGTTTCCGTCACAGTCTAGACTCCTGACCCAACAGCAGGAATCCACAGGGAACCCATCTCTGCACCCAGCTGTCTGACTGTATTCCAAGCAGGGTGGGTGGTGGTGGTGCTAGGCCCAGGGAGGCTTCCTGTGAGGCTGACACTGCGGTGAAGTCCTTCCTAGACTCACCAGATAAGACCTGGGGCATGGGAGTTAGAGAGACACATTCTGGGCTCAGAATCAGGGAGACCCTGCTGACAGAACTGGTCAAGGATGAATTATCATAAAAATATCTGACAGTGAAAGTAATGGACGTGAAAGTATTTTTAAGTGCACAGTGACAGATTTTTGTTGGTTAAGATGATCATGACAACTATTAATGTCAACAGGCTGGTACCACCATATCTTTTCTGTCTAAGCTCTGAAACCTGGAAATAGGCAGGCTGATGCATGCCTGTCTGGAGCTAACCCATCAGGCCAGTCAGGTCACATCTTCAGAGGACAGGCCTGAGAACTCAGCTGGTTCATCCTAACGCCCTACCCCCTCTTCTCTGTGGCCACACCCAAGGAGTCATGTTGGCCTCCCCTGTCCCCCCACCTCGACTCCCACCTTCTGAAGGTCCAGAGATGTGGTTCCTGGATGGGCTGACTCTCCACTCTTGCCTCTACCCACTACCCATGTCTTGGTACCCCAGGGGGCAAAGGGCTGGGTCAGTTACTTAAGAATCCTTCTGGCCACACTCCCTCCTGGCCTGTCCTGGAGGCAAAAGAAGGGGGGGAAGGGGTCACACACTGGTGAAGGGCAGAGGGCCACAGTAGGACTGCGTGCTATCTGCATTCTCCTGAGCCTGTAGGCAAGACAGGCTGGCCTTCCACTTAGACCTTGGAACCTTCCAGAGGGGAGTAGGACGGGGACTCACCGAGACAAAGTAGGGGCCAGCGAAGTCCCGAATCACTCCTGTGGAGGTGCAGATACCCATGTGGCCAATGATGGGAAAAAACCACCTATAAGAAAAAAGGACAGGGAAGGGACAGAGCTTAGGGGCCCTTTCAGCCAGTTAGATAAGATAGTTGGGAACACTCAATATGACATGGCATGACAAAAGTGTGTTGGGGCTGTCCAGAGAGGCGCATAGCATAGGGGATACCACTGCACCCCACCAGAATGGCTACAACACAAGACAGCAACGCCAAGTGCAGCTGAGGGTGAGGCATAGCCAGAGCTCTAACTCACTGCTGGCTGAGCATGAATGTTTCCACCACTTTGGTACTACACTCTATGCCTCAGCAATACCACTGCAGGAACCCCCTTTGCTCTTGGGAAAAAACATTTGCCAAAACTCATTGACCTGTATTCTTAAAATGGATGCATTTTATTATATGTAAACTATATCTCAATAAAGTTGATAAAAAAAAACCCAGAAATGATCCAAATGTCCAACGAGAGTAAAAATGAGTATGTGAACTCCGATACAGCCATACAGTGAAATAGTACATAACAATGGAAAAGAACTTCTGCTACATGCAACAGTTTTCCACAGATGTCCTTTGTCTGGAAGGCAGTTACGAGTGTGTACGTATGTAAAAATTCACTAGCTTTGTACCTAAGACTTGCGTATTCATATAATAGTTATACCTCACTAAGAAAGTTAAAAACCAAAGGTGGGGGCTTGGCATCCATAGCTCAGTGGTTAGGGTGCCGCCACATGCATGGGGGCTGGTGGGTTTAACCCCGGCCAGGGCCTGCTAAACAACAATGACAACAATAACAACAAAATAGCCGGGTGTGGTGGTGGGTACCTGTAGTCCCAGCTACTCAGGAGGCTGAGGCAAGAAAACTGCTTAAGCCCAAGAGTTTGAGGTTGCTGTGAGCTGTGATGCCACAGCACTCTACCAAGTATGACATAGAGAGACTGTCTCAAAATAAATAAATAAATAAAAATTGAATAAAATATAAAAAATAAAAAACTATGGACATTAACTCCCTCACCTCCAATCTCAGACCTCAATATGCAACCTATAGGAACCCCAGATCTGTCTGTACTCTGACAACCATGGCCATGTAGGGCCTGGGAGCTGCAGAGAATGATCCAGTTTGAGGACTCTCAGGGCCAGCAGCCAGGTCCTGAGCATGAAGACAAAGTAATATGCTAGCTCAAAGTAGCAACTACATGGGGCTGGGTTAGTCAGCAAAGACCTCATAGAGGAGGTGACTTTTTATTTATTTATTTATTTTTTTTTTCCAGAGACAGAGTCTCACTTTTGTCGGTAGAGTGCTGTGGCATCACACTGCTCACAGCAACCTCCAACTCCTGGGCTTAGGTAATTTTCTTGCCTCAGCCTCCCGAGTAGCTGGGACTACAGGTGCCCGCCACAACGCCCGGCTATTTTGTTGTTGCAGTTTGGCCGGGGCTGGGTTTGAACCCACCACCCTTGTATATATGGGGCCGGCGCCCTACTCACTGAGCCACAGGTGCCGCCCAGAGGAGGTGACTTTTAAGGACAGGGCATCAAGAGGCAGAAATCAAAACTGCAAAGCAGGAGGGTGGTGCCTGCGGCTCAAAGGAATAGGGCGCTGGCCCCATATTCCAGAGGGGGGTGTGAACCCCGGGCCCCGCCAAACACACACACACACACACACACACACACACACACACACACACACACACACACAAAAAAAAAAGCCGGGCGCGGTGGCTCACGCCTGTAATCCCAGCACTGTGGGAGGCTGAGGAGGGAGAATCGCTTGAGCTCAGGAGTTCGAAACTCGCCTGAGCGACAGTGAGACCCCGACTCGTGAAAAAAATGGAAAAACCCAGCC
>CAUYPK010145567.1:0-16392 GCA_963574355.1 Loris lydekkerianus
GAAGGGAAAGGAAAGGAAAGGAAAGGAAAGGAAAGGAAAGGAAAGGAAAGGAAAGGAAAGGAAAGGAAAGGAAAGGAAAGGAAAGGAAAGGAAAGGAAAGGAAAGGAAAGGAAAGGAAGAAAGAGTAATTAAGGCCCACCCAAAATCCAGGTTGATCTCATCTCAAAATCTTAAACTTCATCTACAAAAGCTGTTTATCCAAAAAAGGTCACATTCATAGGTTCTGTGAACCTTAGGAGTTGCATATTTTTTGGGGGGGATATCCACCTCATTCCAACATCCCCCAAAGTCTCAGCCCATTAGAACATCAACTCTAAATCCTAAATGTCAACAAAATATTATCAACTCAGGGAGGAGGTAGGTGGGGGATTGATGTTCTCCCACCTAATGGGCACAATGTAAGGGTAGATGGCACCCCTCCTGGGTGCAGGACACAACTACAAGGGGGACCTTACCTAACAAATGAGAATATTGTAACCTAATCATCTGTATTCACATGTTAATCTGAAATAAAAAAAATAAATAGCATCAACTCAAAAATCTACAATCTCATCATCTAAATCAGTGGTTCTCAACCTTCCTAATGCCTCAGTGTATTTTCATTGTTACAAAGGGGTTGAGAACCACTGATCTAAATAATCTAAATCAGGTTTGGATGAAATTATGAGTATAAATCATCCTGGGACAAAGTGATTCTCCTTCTCTGGACTTGTGAGCACAGAAAACAAGTTATCTACTTTTAAAATACAATGGTAGAATAGACATTGCATATCCTATACCATAGAATATACAATTTATATCTATGTATACATTGAGAAACTAGAAAGAATAAAAAGATTTCTAGTTCCAACTTTGAAACTGAGTAGGACAAATGTAATCAGGTTTCAAGGCTTATGAATAATCCCCTGTGGTTTGATGCTTGCTATACAGAATGTTTGTGTCTCCTCCAAATTTAATATGTTGAAACCTTAACATATGAATGGTATTAGGAGGTAGGGCCTTTGGTAGGTGATTAGGTCATGGGGATAGAGTCCTGGCCCCTCTATCATGTGAGGACACAGTGAGGAAACAGCTGTCTGTGAGCAAGGAAGTGAGCCCTCACCGACACAGAATCTACCAGCATTTTGATACTTTCCATCCTCCAGAACTGTGAGAAATTTCTGTTTATAAGTCACTCAGCCTATAGTAGTTTGTTATAGCAGCATAAGTGGACCAAGAGAGCACTCCACCTGCTGGGATCACAGCTCCAGCCACTGGCCCTGTCCTGGTGGCTCCATCAGCCTCTGGGCCCCAGATGACAGCCCAGACAGATTCAGTGGCCGGGTTGGCCTCTGTACCCCTCTTTGAAGTTCTGTCCTTGGAGTCATTCTTCTTTTCTCTCAAAGAGTAGCACGTATTTGTAGCTGAGTGGCTCTATCAGCCTAATCCTGTCTGTAGAATCCCAGAAGTCAACTTTTATGAGTTATGAGTTTTATATCCTTCTTAAGAAAGCCTTTTCTGCTGTAAGAATAAGGTATTCCACATTTTCTCTAGTGATTTACAATTCTGTTTTTTATAACGATTCCTTCTGTAATTTACTTTTGTATTATCATTTGAGGATGAAATAAGACTTTGGTTTCCAATAAATAGCCAATTATCCAGCACCATTGATTGAACATTATATTATGTATCTACGACATACCAGTTTTGTCAGATATATTCATGCTTAATTTAATGCCATTTCGACAGAATTCTTTTTTTATACACACACACCCCCTCACACATGGGAGTTGGTGTGTAGTAGGACCAACTATATAAAACAGTTCTCAAGGAATAAGCATAACTATAGCTTCGGCTAGAAAATCTCACTGCTTACCTCCCCTAGGGTGATTATATTCCACAGAATGTGTTATTTAGTATGTGATGGCCTCTCTTTGGTTTGTTTTGTATTCTGGAGAAAAATTTGTCCCAAATGACTGATTGTATAAAAATAATAATGTTGAATAAGCTTCATATAAACAAGGAAATAATGTCATAATGGGTATTAAAGTAGAGACCTTGAAGAGGGTTCTGAAGAGGGGCTTTCCAGGATACAATCAGGAAAGCAGAAGGTTAAAATCATTACTAGATACTGATGAATGACAACTGACATTAAGAAGCCCATCACAAGCATCACTATGATCTGGATCGACCAACAATTGTGTGGAGATAGCCAGAAGAAAGCTATGGCAAGAGCTTCATCCTCACTTCAGAGAATCTAAGTAGAATTCAGGAGTAGCTGCCAAGGCAGGATATCAGGAAAACATTTCCAGAGGGACTTTGTAATAGTGATTCTCTTATAGCGTTGATTCAGTTATGCACCTCTTTCCAGTAACACAGTCCCTCCCTAAATAGGGTATGTGTGTACCCAATTCCTGTAAGTATACATGGGTTTGTTTCAGGAATCTAAAGGCAATAGTAATTTATGTGTCTATTCCTACATCGATAACACATTTTAATTACTCTAGCTTTATAATGGTTTAATATATTATAAAATAAAAAAACTTTAATTTTTTTGCTCACTTAGTTTTCCACATGACCTTTAAGAAAAGCTTGTCAAGTTCTCTTTTGTAAAAAATCCTTTAGAATTCTGTTTGGTTTTACAGGGACCAGGTAATTTGAGGAAACTGTGCTGGCAATATTGTTCTTCCTATCCAGGTTCATAGTACATTCATTCATGTATTTTCTATATCCCTCACTAAATTATTTTTCATACAAATTTTTCATGAGTTTATTACTGGTCATTTTGTAGACTTTATTGCTTTAGGCTGTGGAAACATTTTTTCAATTGTATTTTTTAATTATGTTTTGCAGATGTTTAGGAAAATAGAGATTTTATCTTGAACAGTCACTTCACTGACCCCTCTTATGAGTTCTGATACTTTTTGTTTTGATTGTTAGATTTTTTTTTAACGATCAGGACGACTGCAAATAATGACAGCTTTCCTCTTCTAGTATAGATTCCTCTTCTTTTTCTTGTCTTACTCCTATTGGCTTAGAAATGTGATTTTAATGGGAATGTTTTTAGCATCTCATTACTAAGTATGTCTTCGTAGGTCTCTAGTAGATTTTCCTTATCAGGGTAAGCAAACTTGGTTCTATTCCTATTTTGCTGAGAGTTTTAGTTTTTTACAATATTGTCTAGATGATTATAATAATGCTACAGTGCTATATCTGGTCTATATAAATTCCTTTTAAAATATATCTAGACTTTCGTGACCTATCATATTTTCAGGATTTATATTTGCTTCATGCATGCTTGAACAAGGTGAATTATATTTACTTACTAATGCAATTGTAATAATGGAGTGAATCACTTAAACCCTATAATAAATGTTCTTGATTTGTGAGAGTTTTGTCAAAATTTTCCTTTCTGACTATAAAGACTGTAGATCTCCTTATAGACTTACTGTTTTGTTTTTCTTTTTGTTTCAATGTTGAGTTGTTAGTTGCATAAAGATACGTGATGGTTATAACTTTTTGGTAAGTTTAATAAGCAGAGCATATTCTAATTTTGCTTTGACTGAAAGTATCGTTCCTAGTTTCTTTCGTTATCATTTATTTGCTGTATTTTTTTCCATCTCTTTATATCCAAATTTTTGTCATAGATGTGTGTATCCTTAGATACATGTCATTAGATATTTTTGCTACCCAATCTAATAATTTATTCTTTGTAAAATTAACCTATTGACTTTAGTTGTGATAGCATAAGCTATATTAGATAACTTATATTTGCTGTGTTTTCTTTTTCATTTATTTCCTATCTTCAGCTGGATTTGTTTAGTTTTGCCCAAACCCTTGTTACCTGTCAGCTGGATGGGGATAGGTCCACCAAACTTTGTCAGAAGGCCAGAAATTCTGGAGAACAATGAAAACAGCTTCTCTAAGACTGTTCTGTTCTTCTATTTCCAAAACCACAGTTTTATACAGGAAAGTTCAAAGCAAAACCCATGTTAACCCTTATCTTAAATAACAGTACCCAGCAATCACAATGCCCCATAATAAACAATAATCAGCATAACCCATGACCCAAATCAACATTTCTAATTCAAAAATTAAATCTTTTAAATTAATTGCCATAAACTACTCAAGATAATACTTTTAGGTTAAAGCTGAAAAAACAAAGCAACAGGATGGAAAACATGAGGTGAAGGTCCTGTAGGACCTAAACTGGCCAGACCAGCTGTGTTATCTCAGCCCTAGCCTGACTGACCCCATCTCCTTCTCACTCCATGTGCTCTCACCCTTTTTTTCTATCTAGGAGTTCAGAAGTTATTTATCCTTTTCTTCTCTTGCTTACCCCTTGTCCTTGAATTTTTAAAAATATATTTAGTAAAAGGAGAAAGATTTATTTGATCTGAAGAGAAACCGGAGTATGAATATATATTTAAACTCAGGTTTTTCTATAGTGTCAATAACCTTCTTCCTGAATATCCAAGCCCCAAAGCATACTTATGTTGCTGAAATTTCTTTGCGTCAGGTTCTTTTGGTATAGGGGTTCAAAGAATGAAACCACAAACCACATGGATCAGCAACAGGACAGAATTTATTGACAAGGAAAGATTGGTAGAAAGATTGATAAGCAAAGGAGGGGGAACATAACCTCTGGCAGCAGCAGTGGAGGGGGTGGAATCCAAGTGGAAAAGCCCCTTGTCTTCAATCTAGGGTTTAAATCCTGTCCTGGAGGCAGGGGGGTTTAGGGAAGTACACCACAATTGGCCAAAGGTCTGCTGACAGAAAATAATCCTAAAATTAGCACAGGAATATGATCCTTGCAGTTTTGGGCCAAGGAAAGGAATTCGGGTGTGTGTTCTTTGCTCAAGGAGAATCACCAGAAGCTTTCAGGCTGCTTTGTTCATGACTTTGCTTGAATAAGACCCGGAAAAGGTTCACGCCTAGAGAATGGGGGGTAGGGGGGGTACCTATCCAGCCTGCGGTGGGGAACCCTGTATCACTTACTCTAGCCCTAACTTCTCCCAGCCTCCCATGTTTTAAGGATATCATCTAGAATTTTATTTACAGATTTTTTAAAAATTTGTATTACATTATAACCCAACTTTTATGTGAATTTTATCCTAATAACTATCATAATCTTCACAATTTCTTCATTTTTACTTTTTTCTTGGCTTACCATTATCGCTTTTATTTCATGTGTTCCTTTTGGTTATAATTTTATTTTCAGTATCTTCAAGTAAAATTTTCTGAAAGCATTAATCATGGTAAAGTTTCTGAGTCCTTTAATATTAAAAACACCTTACTGCTACCTTCAAATTTGAAAGTTTAGATAAGCACAGAAATTTAGGTTAAAAATAATATGCCTTTACAACTATAAAGAAATTATTCCATTTTGTTTATTGTTCAGAACTTCAGAAGAGAACATTAACAGCAATCTGAATATTGTTTCTTTAAATCTAACTTTATCTTGTTTTTGTTTTACCCTTTAGAAAACTCTTAGGAATTTTCTCCATTTTCTTGGTGATCAGAAATTTCACAAGCTATGTCTAGGTATAAGCCTATCCTTCCTCTCCATAATGGTGACATTTTATTTCCCCTACAAAGGGCAAATCATCATTTTAAAATATAAATGTGAGGTCATTTTGAGAGAGGATACCCAGGAAAAGTAAGGTCTGAAAGAACAAAAGGCTTCTCACAGGAGCCCCAAGGACACTCCTACAAAGTCCTCCCGTGGTGACTCAGCTCTTAGGAATTTGTAGAAACTTAACTTCCTGGGACTCTGAAATGTGTTGCTTGTTTCCACTTCTCTAATAGCCCATGGCCCTATAAAAGACTGTGCCCACCTTCTCTAGCTCAATTCAGACTGACCCATGAGAAGGGCACCTATGGACAAGGAGCCCTTGGCTGGAGATAAAAGGGAAATGACAGAGCCAGACAAGGAGCTCGGCCATTTTAGGACATTAGTCAGCTGTGGCTCTGGAGGCTGAAATAAAGCCCTTTCTCTTTTAAGCATGGATGTTCAGTGTTTCTTCCTCTTTGTTGGGCCTCATTTTCCTGCAACAATTCAAGGGGCCAACCAAATACAAGAAGATAAAAATTAAATTTTTAAATAAATCAAAAGGCCCTACAATGCCACCTAACATCTTATTCCCATGGTAGTAGTAAGCTAAGGAAGATTAAGTTACAGTAAAAACATCTAATGTAAATATTTGAGATTACATAGCAGAAAGTGAATTTGCTTTCTAGAAGACTATGACACACTGACCATTGGATCCAATAGTATATTTGGATGGGAAAAGGCCAAGATGGGTAGAGGTAAAGGGAAAGGGAAAGAAACATGTATAACTGAGAATCCAAGATACATAGTCTCAAATACATGGTAGACGGTGACAGTCTTCCTCTCCAGAAGGTGACAGTCTTCCTCTCCATTTGCTGCATTTTGCTGCCTCTTTTCATGATCCCAGTGGCTGCTCAAGCTGAGAGCTGCCAGCTCCTGCCTTTCAGAGGGTTCAGCAACAAAGAGAACTAGTTTTATGGCTTCTTAGGGTTCTTGCTGCAATTGAGCATACACCTTAGAGAACCTGTGACATGGAGGAAGGGATAGATTGGGTGGCTTATAGTAGTAGCAGTAAAGCTTTTCTAATCACTTTCAAACACCCTCAGAAGTCTGAAATCTTGCAGCAGAAGAGCCATAGTTATAGCTCCAGGGCTCACAGAATCATCAAAGAAGCCAGAATGAGACAATCTAGTCAAGAAATCCCAGATATTATTCTTAATCTGTTTAAGCCCAATTTCAAATAAACTCTAACATACCTGATGTGGGATGTAGAAAGCTATATTAGAGCAAGCTGGACCTTCTGCTGAACTTTTCATCAAATACCAAGGAAAAATAACGGGACAAGGTTTCTTTTAATTTTATCTTATTTTATTTTAAAACAGAATAACTTCTGGGTTATTCTGTTATAAAGGAACATGGCTAAACAGGTAGGAAACAGATTCCCCATTGTGAGTTCTCCTGATAGCTTCTGCAAGGATCATGGAGATGTCAATCACTTGTATTTTGGAGCAATGCTTCATGTTATCTTCTTGAGGTATGGTATTGGTGACTACTATAGCTTCAAAGTACGCACTGTTGATTTGAGTAATGGCTGGGCCAGAAAAGATTCCATGAGTTAAAATTGCATAAACTCTGGTGGCTCCAGCTGAGAGAAGTTTGTCAGCTGCAAGGCAGATTGTTCCACAAGTATCTGCCATGTCATCCACAAGGATAGCCTCACGATCCTTCACGTCTCCCACCAACACCATGCGGTCTACTTCATTGGCCTTCTTTCTCTCCTTGTGAATCAAGGCAAAGTCTACATTCAACTGGTCTGCAATGGAGACCACTCTCTTA
This sequence comes from Loris lydekkerianus, assembly GCA_963574355.1. NCBI lineage: Eukaryota > Metazoa > Chordata > Mammalia > Primates > Lorisidae > Loris > Loris lydekkerianus. The sequence continues at coordinate 7,367 of CAUYPK010145567.1, forward strand.
GCTCCACCAGCATCAGGGGAGACAATAATGCAGTTCCTCCACTCTGAGATACACTCCCTTATCCACTTCAGGACAGCTGGCTCTGCATACAAATTGTCTACTGGGATATCAAAAAAGCCCTGAATTTGAGAAGCATGTAAGTCCATGGTGATGATGTGATCTGCGCCTGCTATAGACAGCATATTGGCAACGAGCTTAGCAGAGATGGGTGCCCTGCTCTTATCCTTCTTATCCTGCCGGGCGTAAGGGAAGCAAGGGATAACTGCAGTAACACGGCTGGCTGAAGCAATCTTGCAGGCATTAATCATAATCAAAAGCTCCATCAGACCATCGTTGATTTCGCCACAACCACTCTGAACAATGTACACATCTTCTCCACGCACACTCTCGCCAATTTCCACACAGGTCTCCTGGTTGCTGAATTTTTTAGTTACCACCTTGCCTAGCTCCAGGTCTAGGCGGTCGGCAATTTTCTGTGATAAGTCCTGGTGGGAGCTTCCGCTGAAGATTTTGATATTTGGCATCTCGGCCAACCGCCCGGGGCACTCCTCGTCCAGCAATCGCTCCTGCTGCGGCTGAGTTTGGAACCCAAGTGGGACCCGAAGTCTAACGGCTTCCAGTTGTCCTGGCGGTTGCCGTCCCCGCGAGCCTGCAGCTCCACCTTGACACCGGCTGTTTGAAAGAATTCCAGCGTGGGGCTGCACCTGTGGCTCAAAGGAGTGGGGCGCCGGCCCCATATGTCAGAGGTGGCAGGTTCAAAACCAGCCCCAGCCAAAAACTGCAAAAAATAAAAATTCCTGCGTAGACCTACTTCACACTTTCAAACTCAAGAACCATCTCTTTAGTTCATAAATTTTTTTTTCTATTAGTGCCCACGTTAGTTAGTTTCCTAGGACGGTGTAAACAAATTTGAATGGAAAACTTTGCTGCAAGGCAAAACCGTACAAGTTTAAAGGGAAAATTACTGACTGGCCAACACGCATGAAAGGATTATTTTAGACAGTTATGCCAATAAAGTGACAAAAAGAAAATTAAATAAAAAGTTAGAAAATGTTATAAAAATGGGCTCTCAAAACAAAAAATAGGCAATTCACAGTAAAAAAATAAATGTCCAATAAACATGTGAAAAATACTACTATTAATAAAGAAACTACTAATCAATTTCACACATCAGGTATGCCAAAAATGTTTTTTTTTCTTTTGAGACAGAGTCTGACTATGTCACCCTGCATAGAGTGTGGTGGCATCACAGCTCACAGCAACCTTAAACTCCTGGGCTCAAGTGATTCTCTTGCCTCAGCCTCCAGGGTAGCTGGGGCTATAAGCGCCGCCACAATTCCCAGCTATTTTCTGGTTGTAGTTGTCCTTGTTGTTTGGCAGGCCTGGGCTGAATTTAAACCTGCCAGCTCTGGTGTATGTGGCTGGCGCCCTAGCTGCTTGAGCTACAGGCACTGAGCCAGGTATGCCAAAATTTTAAGATAGTGTCTTCCGATAGAACATGTAAATGTGTAGATTTTGCAAGGGTGGTTTTCCACGTAAAGTTTGATTCATCATGTACATTTCTAGAAATCTATTTCAGAGAAATTTTCACCAGCATCTCCCAAATATGTTTCCATATATGTGTGTGTGTGTGTGTGTGTGTGTGTGTGTGTGTGTGGTGTTGGTTGCTGTATTAATATTCAGAAAATATTTTGTGTATGTTGTACTACTTCTAGGGTAAGTGACTGTCACTTCTTGTGAGTGACAAATAGTAAATGGTTTAGAACTGTTTATGAAAGTAAAATCTGGAAACCAACAAATGTTCATCAATAGGTAAGCTATCAAATAGTTTATTGTACATACACATGAAGTCATTAAAGAGATTAAGTGTAATCATATAGAAATGTGTTCAAAGTATTTGTATGTATAGTATGTATAGAATATGTATAGTATTACATTATGTATTTAAAATTATGTAATATTTAAAGCATGGAAGTCCCCCCCTTTTTTTTTATTGAGACAGAGTCTCACTTTGTCACCTTTGGTAGAGTGCTGTGGCATCACAGCTCACAGCAACCTCTAGCTCTTGGACTTAGCCAATTCTCTTGCCTCAGCCTCCTCAGTAGCTGGGACTACAGGTGTCTGCCACAACACTGGGCTATTTTTTTGTTGCAGTTTGGCTGGGGCTGGGTTGGAAGCCGCCACTCTCAGTATATGGGGCTGGCACCCTAGTCACTGAGCCACAGGTGCCACCCTGGAAGTCCCTTTTATAATGATTATCTTTGGAGAGGGGACTAGGTTGTTGGGAGTTGAGGATAAAGGAGGACTGTTATATTTTACTGTCATCTATTACTGTGGTATTGAACTTTCAGTACTTTCTAATTAAAAAAAAAGATAAATAAAATACATTAGGCAATTAATTGTTTGTTAGCAAACTTTAAGTATGTAAATTCTGCAATGTATTGGAGGTTGAAGTAGTGGGGCAGGAAGTAGAAAGGACCATAGATACCAAGAATTTCAACTATGAACTATTTCATAAAAACAATAGAAGCATCAGATACAGATCATATCCTACTAACTGTGGGCCTAACATTTGGATACCTGAATTTTTCATTTAGCCTAAAACCAAATCATTTTTTTCATATTTTAAAATAACTAAATAATTGTTTAATATAGTGTCTCATGCAACATCTGATCTCACCCAGAGAATTAGATTCTTGACTAGGGTAAGCTCAGAAATGGGATAAGGAATGGCAATGAAGATGAGACTTTTAGCTATATCAATGAAACGTTACTTAGCTATAAAAAAGGACTTTTATATATTAAATATAAAACCATATAAACAGCCATGATAAAAAATTTACATCAAAATGAGTTGTTGCTCATCCAATCACATGTCTCCTGACATCAACCTGCTTTTCTCCTGAGTTGAGACTCTTCACAGTTGACAGGCATGCCAGCTTATTTCTTTCCATTATCCTCCACTCAGGTTCTTTCCTTTCAAGAAGTCAGCAGACCTACCTATAGCATGTAATTCTCATTCTTAGGCAGACTACACACAGTGATTTCTTAAGAAAATCCTGTGGCTTTATTTGGAAGCACTTAAAAAGTACTTGTATTAATAGTTTCAATTAAAATGATTTTTCTCTTAGTGCTCTCAGTGTGTCACACATTTTTTCAGTTTTTAATGAAAAACAAAACAGATTTTTAAATAGATTTAATATTACCTAAATAGGCCTGAATGCTAATGTAAACATTTAAACCCAGAGTTGGTTGCATTTTCCTTGAGGTGTTAAGTAGGAGAAATTTTTGTCTTGCTACTATTTTTGCTTTAAGCTGTAGCTGTTGCTATACCTCATAGTTCCAGGGATTTGTCTAGAATCATAAAATGTTAAAGATGGAAACGGCCTTTGAGACCACTCAGTCTAATATCCCAATTCATTGACAGAGAGCTGAGTCCTTAAGAACTGAAGCAACCTGTCTGGGATCTATCAGCTAATTAGCAGCGGAGTGTGAGTTTGGATGTGGCATTCCTGAATTTCCAAGTAGGGCTTTCTTCACTATCAAAGGCCTATCACTTTTAGGTCATTTCTTTTAAGTTTATCAGAATGAAGGAAAACATTTAAAGTACTGTAGAAACAGTTGCCTTCGTTTTTTCTTTTTTACTAGGAAACTATGATAAAAAATAAAATCCCAAACATGAAACCAGGAAATTCTTTCACCTGGGAGAAAAAAATATTTCCAGAAAGAAATGAACCATTAATAGTGTCATAGAAATATCTTTGTTATTCTGACATTTCTGTTATCAGGATCTAAGGCAAGAAGATTCTGCTCCTGTTTACTTTGGTCTCTATAGGTTGAGAGGGACATCTATTTTTATCACTGAATACTTCTGACAAAAGTTAAAGGTAGGAATGATGCCTATTGAACAATACATTCTTTCTATTTAGGACATTGTCCCTTAGTAAATTACTCTGGAAACAAAAATTGGGATATGGAGAAAATGTCTTATCTTTTTCCTTCCCAAGGCAAGCATATTTAAATGTCATCTCTACAGACTGTGAGAATTGTTGCATTTCGAAGGCCTTTTGAGTCAATTCCCAGAATTTATATAGTACCTTGGTAATAGTTTCTTGCTTTACTGATTATTCTTTTACCCTTCACAATTCCATCATAAATAATTCAAAGAGAGTTCTGATGCAGCTTGATCAGCTACAATAGAAAGAAATTCAGTCAGTTCTTTCAGAAAATGAAGAAAAATGGTTGTGTGTTTTAAATGAAATACATGCTTTCACTAAATATACTTGCAGTTGACAAAATGCTAGATGTTTAGGTGGCAATTATAGTTTTTTGATAAACTGTCAAATCTTGTCACAACACATGTTACAAACAAGGACAGATTTAGATGTCCTTTATGACAGCTTTGTGTAGGTTGAGAATGTTTGGCAGTTAATTTCAAACGAGGAACATATTTTTCTCTCCAGCAGTTATCTGCTTGTTTATTAGGAAGAATCTCTTTGTGCCTTTAATCTTAAATCATTTGACTTACAGTTCCAGATCATTATGGTAACATTATCTTAACTCAGTTATTTTGTTCATAGTATCAGCCACAATACTCTGAGAAAATAATTCCCTACTGAGCTTCACACTGGCATAAATGCTTTAAAGTTTGTTTTGTGATTGTTTACAATAAAAGTTTACTACTATGTGTGTTTACTGAGCTTTTAGTTGTAAATCTGTCATTTTATGCAATAAATGTGTAGATAGTGACTAGGTAAATAAAGCTGAGTGAGACAAATAGGAGAATAGGACAAATTTTGGTGATGTGACTTTAATTCTGAGTGCTGTGTTAAAACTCATGGGGGGTATTTTTGAAGTGTACTTTGTACTTAAAAAAGATTCTTGGTGAACTTAAAAATTTTAATATAAAATAATAATGTTAAAATAACAAAAAAGTTCTGAAATGAATAATATGTCATTGTAATGACAAAGCAATATATAGAGATTCCATAACTAGTAAATTGAAAATAAGAAAGTATCTTTTTAGCATTTATGTGAAATACTTTGAAGTATTTTAAAGCATTTTTGATAATAATGTAGAATTCCTATTTCATGAGATTAATACAAAGATAATTGTATTTTGACAAAATGCAAGCTCCATTTTTGCTATTCAAACCTCTTTCTTTCTTTCTTTTTTTTTCTTTTTTTAAGAGACAGGGTCTAGGTTTGGTGCCTGTGGCTCAAGTGGCTAAGGCGCCAGCCACATAACCCTTAGCTAGCAGGGTCAAATCCAGCCTGGGCCTGCCAAACAACAATGACAGCTGCAACCAAAAAATAGCCGGGCGTTGTGGTGGGCATCTGTAGTCCCAGTTCCTTGGGAGGTGGAGGCAGGAGACTCGCTTGAGCCCAGGAGTTGGAGGTTGCTGTGAGCTGTGATGCTACAGCACTCTACCCAGGGCAAGAGCTTGAGGCTGTATCTCAAAAAAAAAAAAAAAAAAAAAGAGACAAGGTCTAACTTTGTAATGCAGGCTAGAGTGCAGTAGCCCCATCATAGCTCACTGTAATCTTGAATTCCAGGGCTCAAATGATCCTCCTGCTTTAGCCCCCTGAGCAGGTGGATTTACAGCCACCATCCCCAGCTAATCATTTTATTTTTTTGTAGAGATGGATCTTGCTATGTTGCCCATGCTGATCTTGAATTCTTAGCCCCAAGCCATCCTTCTGCCTAGGCCTTCCAAAGTGCTGTAGTACATATATGAGCCACCACCCCCAGCCTCCAATTTTTTTTTAAGACATTTTTGCCTCTTCAAAGTGATCATTTATTTAATCTTGATATAAACATTGAGACTAGTTTTGAATTCACATAAGGGAAAATTGAGTGCAGTGTGTTTTAAAATGGTTCTGCACTTCTCCAACTTTAGAACATCAGGATCACTGGGTTTTTAAACACAGATTTCCAAGCTTCATCCTTAAGAGCTTCTTATCAGTAGGCCTGGGGTGGGAGCCCAGATCTGTGTTTCTAACCTGACCCCAGGTGATACTAACACTGCTGCTTTTCTGGTGACTGTGCTTTTGAGAATCTATTTCATTTAAATATTCAGGGTTATTGTCTAGATGCTTTCCATAATATCATTTTATTATATTTTTAGTATCTGAAGCATCTTTAGTATGATTCCTTTTGTCATTTCTAGTATTAGGTTTTTGTTCTCTTTCTTTTTGATTATTTTTATCAGAAGTCTCTATCAGTCTATTTAAAAAAAAAAACAAACCACATCTCTTCTTTGAATTTATTTTTCTGTTCCTTTTCTAACTTGAGATGTTTTCTTAGCTTATTAGTAAAGATACATATTTTTCCTCTAAGCACTGTTTTAACTGAAGTTTTTTATGTGTAGTATTTTTGTTCTATTTCTGTTAGTGTTCAACTAAAATCTTTTCCCATTTTGATAGTTATTTCTTCCTTGTTTTAGCAGTTGTTTAAAAATTTATCTCTTAGTTTAGGGGAATTTCTAGATGTGTTGTGATTGATCTTGTTTTTGGCTTCCAGCTTAATCACACAATAGAAAACATGTTATGTGCAATGTCAGTCCTTTGAAATTTGCTGCAACTATTTTATAGTCGGCAGTGGTTGCTTTTCACAAATATTTTGTATGTGCTGAAAAAAATACTCTTGGGTGTTTGAGTGCAATATACAAATTCATACATCAGATCTGGGATCTGGTTTGTTTGTAATATCTACCTGTTCTATAGCTTTACTAATTTTTTGATTTGTTTTATCAAATACTAAGGGAAATACGTTAAAATTTCTAAAATGATTGTTGGTGTGTATCTATTTCTCATTACATAGGTCTCTCTTTTATTTCTATTTATGTTTTGACGTTAAAGGATAGCTACAAATTTAAGTGGTTATAATTTTGATGAACTGAGATGTCATCATTTTAAAGTAACACTGCTTTTGGGTGGCACCTGTGGCTCAAGGAGTAAGGCACCAGCCCCATGTACTGGAGGTGTTGGGTTCAAGCCTGGCTCTGGCCAAAACTGCTAAAAAACCCAAAAAAGGTAACACTGCTTTTTTTTTATAGTAATGCCTTTTACATTAAATTCTATTTTTGTCTGGTAATCACATAGTTACATTAACTATCTTTTTTATTTATTTATTTATTTATTTATTTATTTATTTATTTATTTGAGACAGAGTCTTACCCTGTTGCCAAGTAAGAGTGCTGTGGCGTCACAGCTCACAGCAACCTCAAACTCTTGGGCTTAAGTGATTCTCTTGCTTCAGCCACCCAAGTAGCTGGGACTACAGGCGCCTGTCACAACGCCTGGTTATTTTTTGGTTGCAGTTGTCATTGTTGTTTAGCAGGCCCGGGCCAGGCTTGAACTCACCAGCCTCGGTGTATGTGGCCGGCGCTCTACTCCCTGAGCTACGTGGGTGCTGAACCATTAACTATCCTTTTAGATAGTATTTGGTTTATTTTATTTTATATATTAGGTATGTTGCTTATAAATAGGATATAGTTAGATTTTATTTACTCTGACTTAAAGTTATACATTAACAAATACCTTTGTCCTCCTCTCTGAAAATGCAAATATCATTTACCTTCATTTGTCCTCTCCTGAGGTAAATGTGAGCAACCTAGTGTACCATTTTGTTTCTTCCCACCTTATTTTTCTTCTTTTTTTACTTCAACAATCGTATTACTATTATTGTTTCAACCATATCGCCATTTTAATCTAATCAATGTCTGCTTAGCTTCCTCTGCCTCCGCATTACTCTCTTTGCTCCTCTTTTATTCTTAACATCGTAAGCCTTCCATTTGGGATCCCTTTCCTTCTACTTGAAGTATAGCCATACAAATTTTGTACAAACATCTTTTTTTTTTCTTTTGTTCTGATAGTCTCTTCATTTCATCCTCAGTCTTGAAGGATATTTTTGATAAGTATGCGATTCTAGCTTGTTAGCTCATGGAAGCCATCATTTCCCCTCTTCCTGGATTTCCTGAGCTATTTAGAACTCAGCCTCCTTTGCCATTGCTTCTTTGAAGGTAAAGGTAATCCATTTTTTTCTTGGCTGCTTTTTAAGATTTTTATTTTCTTGCCTTTTTTAAATGTAGATTTACTGTTCTATGTCTACATGTGGGATTTTTTTTTTTAATTTTTCATCAGTTATGGAAAAGCTCTCACTACTTAGCTCTTCAAATACTGCCTATGTCCAATTCTTTCTTCTCCCACTGAAACTATGATGAAACTTATACATCTCCTTCTATTTCCCATGGACCTCTCTTTCATAGTTTCCTTTTTTGTTGTTGTTTTAAATCTTTCTGGGCTATATCCTGTATCCTTTTTTCTGACCTATCTTCCAGCCTACTTTCTTTTTATTGGATCTACTATGCTATAAATTCAACCTATTGAGTTTTGAATTTCTGTTAGTGTAGTTTGTATTTGAAGATGTGTTGTTTTATGTTTTCAGTTCTGCTGCTGTGAGTGCTTTTTAGAGTTCATTGTTCTCTGCAGACAACTTCAAACTTGTTTGAAACTTTTTTAAAATACATAATAGAGAAAAGCTGTTTTATAAGATATGTCTGGTAATTGCAATATCTGAAACTTTGGAGTATATCTGTTTATTTTTCTTGCTCATGATGATTTTTTCCTTTTGTGCCTGTTTGTGTTTAATTGTGTGCTCTCATGGTAGTAGAATTTATTTCAGGAGATTCTTTGAAGTCTACAATGAAAGTTTCTTCTACCAAAGATAATGTGCTTCTGACTCCTTCCTAGAGTTGCTACTAGTCTGGGACCACCTTAAACCAAGTACAGGGCTTTAGTTTTCCCAGGTTATCAAGTGATATAAGCCCAGACGGCAGAACTACACAGGGAAGCCTAAGGTCACCACGTCAGGGTTCTCCTCTCTTTCACCCCCTCACATCTTTTTTTTTTTTTTTTTTTTTTTTTTTTTTTGACAAAGTATTAATTTTTAACACATGAAATATTTATAATTTGTCATAATAAAAAAAACAAACCTACAAATATGTCAATATAAATACTATTGC
>CAUYPK010145568.1:0-16680 GCA_963574355.1 Loris lydekkerianus
TTGTAAGATGCCCCACAGGTGTAATGCCAGGAAGGCTATGTTAACTATTGTGATGAAAATGTGTCAAATGGTCTGTGAAGCTAGTGTATGATGCCCCATGATCATATCAATGTATGCAGCTATGATTTAATAAAAAAAAAAGAAAGAAAGAAAGAAATTTCACCTTGTGTATTCTCGGAACCTTTGAAAGGACAAAGTACAGAGTTAACCCATTGATTTGTCTGAAGGAGACTTTCTTCAGAAGCACCCACTGTATCTCCAAGAAGTACGATGTTTCATGAGGCACTTTGGAAAGTGTTCGTTTATAAAATCTTACAACCCAGAATTGAAAGCCTTATTGTTCCAGTCATAACCAACCAGACTCCTTAAATCCAGCTTGTTCTTTTCCTCTTGGCCTCTGACTTCTCTTCGTGATGTCTTACCTTCTTATTTTGCACATTTAATTTAATCCATCTAAAATGAACCTTCACTATCACTCTACCTATCTTTAAACCATCCCATTAAATCATTCTTCTTTGTATAATTTTTTCCAACTTCTTTGTATAATTTTTCCCAAGTTTGTATAGTTTTTCCCAGTGGTGTCATTCTCCATTTTAATCACTGCAAATACCACTATAAATGTATCTGGTAGGTATTTTATTTACATGTTTACAACTGAGTTTTAGGTTAATTGTCTCGGATTTAGCAATTATGAATAACATTTTGTGTATTCTCATCAGTTCAGTATGTATAGTTGGCCTTCAATAATTGAAGGAAGCCAAGTGCAACATGGAAATTACTAATCAGAATAAGTATTTCATGATCATTATTAGTATCGAAGAAATGATACAATCATATTAGTATACCATTCTAGTTAAAAAATAAAAAACAAGTATTACTTATACCAATCAGTTTTATTGAGCAAATATGTAAAAGTACTTTAAAAAATTTGTATAATGATTACTGCACAAGACACATCCCCACATTTTAATTAAGATATATAGTATCACTTACACATTTCATAGGCATAGATTGTTTAGAATCCACCTACTGTGACAGCAAATTTGGCCCAATCATGTAAACATTTTCTACCTGAGGAAAAGCTATTCTAGATACAAGAGGAATTGATGCAAATCTTATGAAAAAATTTTTATAAGTCAAAATATATACAATCACATTGAATATTGATAAATTCATAAATACAAGCTTCAAGATTAAATAAAATGACTTCTTATATTCCTCTAAAAATTTTATGTTATAAAATTTGGTTTGCCAGCTTCTTGTAGTTTTCTTTTCAGTTTACCATCTAAAATGAACTTTATTAATGAAACAGATCATTTTGAACCAACTCTGCAAATAGTGTGCAATATTAACAACAGACCTCAAAGAAAATTTTAGGATCCTGACAGGAGTGTAACAAAGATATAGTTTAAGCCTTTTCTTACTTTTGGCACACTGTGATTTGTACTCTCTAAGGTCATTTTCATCATTGACAAAGCCCGGAAGATTTAGAGAAAATCTGGGGAGCAGATGCGGGTGCCCAACTGTCAAATTTTGAAGCATCATATGGTGATGTGTTTGATTGTGATGCCGTGTCTCCACTAAAGTTTGCAGAAATGTCCATGTAATATCTAAATCTTTGTGTCTGTTTCTGCTGTCATGCTCAGTTCCACTTAATCTTGCAAAGTTTTCAGGTATCCATTTTGCTTTTTCATTTCATCTAAATATAATTAGTTTTCCACATCCACTTTGGACATGATTCAGGGAGCACATATTCCAAGACCAGTATCACAAATCTCACATAAACCAGTGATTACAGTTACCTCTGAAACATCCTGCCTATGTGGCATTTCTCTTTCTTGTATTCTATTTCTTATTTAACCAATGGAAGCAGTTTGTCAACACAAGTGGTCGAATTTCTGATGAATGTTGCCCTTTCAAATAGCCTCCCCAACCCCCTTTCCAGCTATTCACACAAAGCAAAGGGCTCATTTCACATTGTATTTGTATCTCATAAGAGGCTTTTTAAAACCATGGTCATAGTCATTGGTGTGGGAGCTAGAATTTGCTTTTATAAAATAACTATGCGAGTCTCACACAGATACTTCTGATAACAAAGATACAGGAGAATGTGTCGTTTGAATTTCATAAATCATAGCAAGGGCCAGGCTTTTCTACTTAATCTGCTCAAACCTCAGTTTTCTCATCTATATGATGGAAATATAAAAATCTGCTTTATGTGAGAAAGCTCAGCGCTATTGAATGAGATAATGAAGCTGAATAAGTTACTACAGTACCCGGCACAAAGTTGGCGTTAATCAGTGATACTTGTCACAGTTATTATCCTAATAACAGAGATAATGTGATTCAAATTAATGTTTTATATTATTAACCTTAAGAGATTAATAACTTCTTTGCCATTTGAATATAGAATTTCTATAAAATAGGAACTTAACAAATATGAAATTCTGGATATATTTTGGTGTTGACTTATCAACAAATATTTTATCAAAATCCAGTGGTGCACCAGGCACCATGCCAAGTGGAGAGTTTAAAATCCCGAGGGAAAATACACCCTTATGAAAATTATAGTGAAAAGGAGAGAAAAATAATAGTATACAAATAACTGTGAACTATATATAAACAGGAGCTAATATATATTACATAACAAATATTAACTACAAGTGAATAGCTGTGCTAAGTATTTCAGTGTGTTGTCATATTAATGGCAACATGGTCAAATCTGATCAAAAGGAATTCACCCATTAATATTCATTTCATTCATTGTGCTTAAAATAAAGAAGGCTTTTTTTTTTTTTTTTTTTTTTTGCTTTCAGAACTTTGCAACAAGGTCATTTACTGGATAAATGCCACTTTTTTTTTAGTTTGGCAAAAGCAGATGCAAATATATTAATACTATGATATAAATATGTTAGTACTACACATGATATAAATATATTAGTACTGCACATGATATAAATATTTTAGTACTATGTGGCAAGTGCCTAAAATTTTCTACGACCTCATAATCTATGTATTTCCACAGACCATGGGTCAAACACCCCCATTATTCACTATCAGCCACTTAAAACAAATATCTTCCCCTTCTTTCTTTGGGTAGATTTTGTGGGAAGATGTAATACAAAGTAACACCTGCAGTGCATCTTACAAGGGTATATGTGAAACTTAGTAAATGTAGAATGTAAACGTCTTAGCACAATAACTAAAAAAACGCCAGGAAGGCTGTTAACCAGTGTGATGAAAATGTGTCAAACGGTCTATTAAGCTAGTGTATGATGCCCCATGATCACATCAATGTACACAGCTGTGATTTAATAAAAATAAATAAATAAATAAATAAATAAATAAATAAATAAAGTAAATCTTTACAATACTGGCATGATCTTAAACTATTGCTACGGGTGATCTTTCAACCCAGATTGATTATTTACACATCTGATGTATAAAACAGAAGCTTTTCTCACTGCCCCAAGACAAAGCTTTTCTTACTTTCAAATGCAGTAAATGGAAAATTTCTGCGAATGTAAGGATAGTAGCCATGCTGTAGCACATATTTTAAAAATACTAAATTTGTTACAAATGTAGAAAGATAAGTTTGCTTTTGAAAATCTGTATACTTTGGGAAAATACATCAAAAAGTAAGGAAAATGTCAGACTAAATCTACAGTCATGTGTATATTCCATGGAATTAACCTCCATCTGACATAAGAAAGAGATTGGAAGCTTTAAAACTTTTTTCAAGGAGGGAAGGTAAATGGCTAAACTTAAAACATATTCACATAAAACAGACTATACATTAGGCAATCAGCCTGGGTCTTATTTTAACATTTCTTAAAAGATAATATAAACCCCTCATAATTGCATTAATGTACACAGCTATGATCTAATAAAAATTAAAGTAAAATAAACATAGGACTAAAGAACATCACTTTAACCATTAAGTAGTCCTTCATTTAGTTTAAGTATTATACCATTCCCGTGTCTTATTTTGAATAATTATTGGAAGGGTCTCTCTGACATTTCATGATACATAATTTAAGTGCATTCTGAAGAAATAAACAGAGGCATAGAGTCTCTAAGACAAGAAGAAGAGAGAGAGACAGAACTAAGGGAAGAAAAAAAAAGACAAAACATTAGCGGCCTTGTCCATATTTGTTCCTAGAGTTTGTTATTTTCCTAAAATTTGGATAGACACACACACAAACATGCACACATACTTAAACATGTAAAGTTCAGTGTGTTCAAGTCCATTAGAATAATTACATTTTTATGCTTGCATTGTTTCATTTGGACATCGTAAGACCCTTAAGCCACTTCTAGTATCATTTTGAGCTAACTTCATTACTATGTGAGGATTTTTTGCTTTATTAGTCAACAATATGTTCCAGACTCATCTTCTACTTTCGAGGAATCAGATTTTGAATCAACCACTCCTTAAGGTGCACTTTTCTTTTCATTGGAGATTGCCACTGAGGAAAAAAAAAATTGCATATTAAATATGTTCATTACTAATAAAGTATTATTATTTCTGATCCCTTTAATTGGAGAAAACTAAGAATTAGATACATACACACATAGATACATAAAGAATACATAGATGTATAAGTAGACTTACATAGATGTAGATACGCAGTGATTTTGATTCTTCTACTTCAGTAACAATACCACAAAGTTCTTCCTCACTTTCTTCATTCCAAATCTTTCTCTTTTCCCTAAGTTAAAACTCTCATAACTATCAGCATCAATATCTTTATATCTATGAAACAATACACACACACAATTTTTTAAAAGTTTTTTGGGGGATTCATTGAGGATACAAAGAATTAGGTTACACTGAGTACGATTGGTAAGTAAAGACCTGCTTGCAATTGTGTCCTACCCCAAGAGGTGTGCCATATACAGTGACCGTCCCATCCCCCTTCCTCCTCCCATCTCCCTGATCTCTCATTCCTTTACCGCCCACCTTGTATTACATCATCCAATGCCTTTTTATTAGAATTGAGTACACTGGATTCTTGATTCTCCAATCTTGACACACAAAATTTGGACATTCATTTCTTTACCAAAAACAAAAAATGCTAAATTATTTCCTATCTATCAATCAATCTATCATCTATCTATTTATCTATCTAATCTATCATGATCGTTTTATCAAATTGATGAATATTTTGTTTCCAACTGTGCTGAATTTAAGCTTTGCTCTCATTGTTAAATTTAATTCATTTATTAATGATATGGTTCAAAAAATAATATTATATTAGAAGATATGCTCAGAAAAGCCTTATTCATAGTTCTAATCCCTTCTAGTTCCTACCAATTCCTTGCAAGTCATCATTTTAATTTTTAATTAGTTTTTTATTTATCCTATTTCCTACATAAAATTTAAAACACACACATATTGTTACTTTTCTCTATTTTTTACTCAAAATATAATATTCATTTTTTAACCTAAGCATAATGACAAAGCAACAGATCACATATTTTACCCTCACTACCATTTCCAACATGTTTTGTAATCCCCGAATCCCCAACTCTCTCTCTCCTTCTGCCTCTCTGCTTCTCACTTCCAATTCTACTCTCCTTACAAATTCTGTGTAATGACCAAGGTCCACCTGAAATGAGATCAATCACCTCAAGCATCTGTTTTGGTTGAAACACCTTCCCTCTCCTCTACTCACAAATTACACACACCCATCAATATGCCACTTGTGTCATTCAGCATTTACATTCTACCTCCATGCTTTCAAGTAACTTGACAATCACATTTAATAGATTTACTTCCCAGTTCTCAGCAATATTAACCTCATTTTACAGCTGGGTAGCAGTCACTGAGCAGGTAAGCGACTTGCCTGTTCCTGGACTATAACTTCTGGTGTGTGAGTCTCCAGCGTGTTGCTGAGCTCAGCACCCCATTGTGTTTGCATGTAGTCCTAATTCTGGGCCATCATTCCTGAGAGGTGGGCGATAGTCATACAATCTATAAAGATGTAATTGCAATGCATAATAAAATAAACTTTTACTGGGAAGTCTCTGAATCTTAACACTCACCCCAGTTGTTTTCTCCTGTTGGCTCATAGCAAGGAATCTAAGTGATAATCTAAGTAAGAGTGAAGAATGACAGTGAGATGTTTAATGTAAGGAAGATGCGCCTAATTAGCTTTTGGGATTTTTAGTAAGAGTAAACATTAGAAATATCTACTATGCTTTGGAAAAATTCAAGTGGGCCTTATAAGTAGATTATTGAGAACACACAAAGGCAGCATTTACTGTAAGCCTCATTAAATCCAAGGCATAAACCCCCAACTGGAGAAACTGGACTTTGTTTTTGAGGTGCCATGTATTCCTTTCCAATCAAAGTGAAATCAGGATTAAACTGAGCATGGCAGTGTTTATTGCATTTCCTTATTTCTTTTTAACCTAGTCCTATATGCCCTCTTTGGTCTGCCACATATTTAGTTCTCAGGCATTCTAGAAATTTCAGTCCTTAGTCTTAGAAAGAGAAAAAAAAGCATAGTAAAAACAAACTCATTTGATTGCACGAGTCCTCTTTTGTTACTGACTTAATGACTTCCATTACTAGAAGTGCCTAATGAATTATGAAGGTGTTTCTTTTGAGCACAATAAACAACATATTTTACTAAGGGAGACCTTATGTTCCATCCCCACCCTAGACATCAGTTAAACCTCTGAGAGCCTAGCTGGAAGTGGCTGCCTGAATCAAGAAGGGTAGATGTGATGTGGCAATGTGAAGGAAGATTTTACTCTTTCCTCTTCTTTGAATGTAGTATTTATCATATGTATTTTATTGGCTTCAACAATGCTGATGCTTTGTTGAGCCAGGGTTTCAGAATGCTACTTTTCTAACCACTACTAGATAAGTAAACCCAAAAAGCTACATTCTGTTCTGTGAACAATGAGGCCTTTGTTTGCCAAAGCAGCACAACCCACTTTAGAGCTTTTTAACCTTTTTCATGTTGGTGATTACATTTGCAATTCACACCAGTGGGATTACAGAGACTTTCTCCAAATCCCTGCTAGGAAAAGAAAAGAACCTCTTAATTTTTCCTGAAATGAGATGACAAACCAATTTTTTTTTTCTTTCTCATTTACGGGTTTTAAAAATGAGCCTTATAACTAGACATTATCCTAAAAAATCTGGTTGAATTAATAAATCTAATCTAGGAATCAGAGATCTGAACTGGGAGAAGGACTTGCTGCAGGCAGGTGTATTCTTTCAGAAACTACAGGCAGAGGAGGGAAAAAAGTGAAATTTGAAATTGATTTTTACTGGGAATAATTATCTCAAAGGTTCCACAGAACATGGATACATGTATAAAAAATGTGGAGATACACAGTGATGAAAGATTTCATAGGATTCAGGACAGATTCAGGTGGTGTTGGAACAGAAACTTACACTGTTTAGGAGGTTCACTTTGGGGCGGGGGAATACAAATTTATAAATTGGAAACAAGCTAAGAAAGTAAACAATTTTTTTTGTTTAAAAAAATACATCCCAATAAATTAAAATGTAAATAAGGCATTAATATCACACACACTATGACATCAGAAATATAATGCATATTGTATTAGTATTATTAATTTTAGCTGCCTGACATATATGCATTATTTGGCAACATGTCTCTTGTCATAAGAAGAAATTTGTAAGTATGTTCTAAGGAGGGAAGAGAAAGTTAATTGAGTCTAACACGGGCAATTGAAAAAAAAATAATAATAATAATAAGTGTTAACAGTACAGAAAGTTTATTTCAACTTCACAGTTCTTTGCTGGTAGTGCCACATCTACAAATTGATATGTAGTTACTTGTTTTAGTAATGATTCTTGCTCTAAGAAAAATGCTTGGAGACTTCCATAATTTGGATTTAGTGGGCATGGTTCCCAGTGACTCCTGTGGAGGACCTTGTTTCTATTGGCCATGCCCTCTGGCTTCACTTCTCATGCCAGTCCCCTCCTTGCCTTCACTGAATGCAGAACACAGACAAATTCACACAGGACCTTGGCAAGGTGCTGCCTCTTGTTGTTTTCATTCTCCTGGGATCATAGTTCCTCCATTCCAACTTTGTCCCTTGAAGAACCAGGGGGACATATGATTGTTAGGTATAGCAGTCTGCCGAAGGTCACCACTAGGATACCGATGATGTCATCTAGTGTGGGAGAGTGCTGTGTCTCTGGTTCAGACCTGAGGCTTTTGCTCTTCTCCCTATTCCTGTCCCTGGAGTAGAACACCCTGGCATCAGAAAAGATCTGTACAAGTGAGGGCCCTGAAGTGTAAGCTTCATTAGCTTCACAGCAAATCCCCTGTAGTAAAATTCCTAATAATAATGTGAAATTTTAAGTGCTTGATAAAGTATCAAAACCCTTATTTCTTTTAACCTGTACCATGTTAAACACTGTACTACTGGGACTCATTCCTCTAACTGTTTGATGGCTACCCCAACACCACCAAGTATGTTATTTATTTTTGTATAATGAACACTTGCTGGATAATTTCTTCTTGAGAGTTATCCTTATAGCTCCCATAATTATCCATGAAAGCAGCAATGTGAACTGTGAATCAAAGTGATTTCCCAAGGAACTGGGACTAAAATTGCTTATGGTAACAGGAGAATTCAGTAGTTTATCAATAATAAAGTAGAAAATAAATTACAAGGCAAACCAAGAGTCAAGTTAGTAAGAAATATGATTTCCTTGAGAGAATACCCTTCATTTCTGCACACGTAGGAGAGACTAGAGGGAAGGCACAATCATTGACTGATCGGGAGCCATGAAATCATATTATGTGAACTTGCATTTTTTGTTTATAGGGTCTTTCCCTACCTTCTTCTTTTATATCTTCCATAAGAAAAGTGGTAGTTCATTCAGTATAGAAGATTATTATTAGAAAGGTATGGCAGATTAGATACTATTTTCATGAATGGATTATATAAGATTCTGATGTCCATCCTGTTAGCAAACCCTCTCTCTTGCTGGCTTTGAGGACACCACTCATCTTCAGCATGAATACTCTAACCCCAGTCGTTTCATCTACAAACATCATGTCTACACTCCAATCAGCAACTCTCTTCAAGGCAATCTCCTGTCAATCAGGAACATTTTAATTCAGCAGATACTTTTAAAGTGATTAACACTTGAAAATATGGATTTATATAGGCCTACTGTTTAATCCTTTCTCTGACAAGCTCTTATTCTGTGCTATTTTGCAAATTATTGAAATTCTTGAAGCTGCTCTTTCCCCCAACCGTAAGAAAAGAACAATAAAATTTGACTAGACTCAATGAAATTCCATTGAGAATTCAATTACATTTACCATCTTTAGTACACTTCCTGGATATAATATATTTGTAATGGCATTTTCTGAATTTACCCCTTTGTGGGAATATCCCCGTCAATGTGACTTAGTTAAATGTGTTCTTACAACCCTTTGCAACATTATGTCCTTTCACTATTCTCTATTGTTCAAAGCCATTAGCCTTCTCTGAATTTTACTTTTTTCCAATAGTCTGTTAACTATTACAACTATGTTGTTACCAATATTTTTAATTTTCTCATCTTCTTTGCCATATGCTAAGCCTGGTGTCAGGGAATATAATGAAATCATCCTTATTGACACTTCTAAATGTTTACGACTTTACTCTAAGGTGAACCTTCAAAATTCTTAAACATACTCTTGCTTCAAAAATGCATCGGTGCTGAAAACAAAAAGAAGCACAATAATACAGGCCAATGATGTATGTAACATTGATCTAATGAGCATTTTCTGATGTAGTAACAGGCTTTGGAATCCTGATGTGTCAGACCCAGATATCTATTCCCTTTCTATTCCTCCTGCAACCTGAAATATTATAAAGGGCAGTGATTCTGTAGTTTGGGGTTCCTATGACCTGGCAATGTTCTTCTAAAAGGCAAATTGATGAGTGAACTTTGGGGAAGAATTAGCTGTTTGAAAAGATGCAGTGGCAGTATTAGAAAGAAGTGACCATACTGTCGAAGTTCTCCCTCTATATACCTCATTCATTTCTCTGCTCTGGGAGCGTTTCAGTTCAGCAATGCTTTTTTTCACTCTTTTTGGTATATGATTTCAAATGTTCATTTCTATTTGGAGAATTTTTAAAAGTTAATAAATGCAAAATGTGCCCTTCCAAAATAACAGTGTTTAATTAAAACTTTTATCAGATTTCTTTGTCAGCGGGACAAATCTCGTTCTTTTGCCTTACAGGACCTTGCAGGCCCCTACCAGAATCCAGTCTGATCAGTCACTTGTCTCTATAGAGAACGTTCTAAAGATACAACTATTTTCCCTGAGATTTTATATTATACAAGATAGCTTAAACTTTATATAGATTTTTACTCCAAACTTTATGTTATTCAAGTCATGAAACTCAAATTGTAACACGCCAGAATTGCATCCCGCAGTCTCTATATAGAAATCATTCCTCTGTTTCTGCACCAAACTTCTACTTCCTCTTTCTATTATTTAAACTTGGATTTGAATTAGTACCAGCATTCTGGTTTTCCCCCTAAGATTTCTGATGTTTTAGGTTTCAGACAAGACACTTTAGTTAAAAATAAAAATGTCAACAGGACAAATATTTGTGAAAATACTTGAATATTGTCTCTTTCAATTAAAATGTAGTCTTCAATTACAATTAATTTTGACAAATGAATTGCTGCCTAAGGCCACGTTGAAGAAGCAGCTAACGTGGTGGCTAAGGACACACTCCCTGGCACTAGATGCCTAGGTTCAAGCACCCCCCTTCATGACGTTGTGACCTGCTACAGGTTATTTGCCCCTTGGTTTTCTATTTTCTTATGTAAAATGAGGATTACAGTAACATCTACTTTACAGAGTGGTTCTGAAGATGAAATAAATTAATATATGCAAAGTGCTTAGAATTTTGTTTTGTCTGGTACATATATGCAAGGACTATGTAAGTATTTATTAAATAATTTTATTAAAGTTTTAAAAGATCTTATTCATGTAATCTAAATTGAGGACACATTCAAGATTCAAAGTATATTTGATAAATAATTTAATTTTCTTGTTTTTAAAGTCTAGAGGCATCAAATTAAGTTTAATTATAAAAGCTCCATGCTATTCTGTTATGGTAATATGGTTTTCCCCAAAAGAGAAATAATTATGCCAAAAGATATATTTTAATTATTATTACACTTTCTCTTGATTCTAAAACTAAAATTTTAAAAAGGTAATATTTTTAATTAATGTTAATAAGAGCCAAAATTTATACTAAAATTTAAATTTTTTGGTAAGACATTAATTATATCTTTAGTCATATATCTTGGATAAAATATACTTTATTATGTTTGGGCCCAACATGAGTTTGATTTTACATTACAATTATTGATTCTAACTATTGTACTCATTGCATTTTATATAGGAAATGTATATCTTTATTTGTATAATGAATTGGCACCAGATTTGTTTATTTCAGGTGGCTTGTGAGTTTTATTGCTAATTACAGCCCGAAGTAGAACAGGACATCTTTCAGATATATGTATTTTTCACACATCAATCCAGCTTTTGGGGCCTTGCATGTTGTATGAAATATCATTCTGATATCGTTGTCTGTTTTTCTGGGATTAATTTGAATCACTTTTCATTTATCTGGTTTACTATGAAGAGGAAAACAGGCTCTTTCTCTTGAAAAGTATACCCAGTCTGATGCGTGTCTTGCAGGAAAGAAGCTGTCTTAAACCAAATCCATTGAGATCCAGTGATAAGATCCTCTTACGTGTCACTGGAGCTTGTTCTACAGAATGTAATATTAAAGGTTAGGTTTCATTCTGCTTGAGTGGAATTTCTTCAGCAGGAAAACATGAGTAAAGACAGCCTGTAGAGATTTGACATGACAACGATTCTCATTTTATTGAAGTACAGTGTGGACTGCCGATGTCCATTTATAGCTTATTTGAAAAATCTTTAACTTTCTTTGAAGCTTTTAAAAATATATTTCCCAGGGGGTGACTTTTTAAATGCAAAAGAAGCTCTTTACCATTTTTATAGCTGCTGGAATAACTGTACAGTAACCCGTTTCTTATTTCAATGGGAAATCATAATAGCTACATCTTATTGATGACCAAAAGTAAACAAATTCAGTCATATGATATGCCGATGCCTATGTATTTCATTCTATAGAGATAATGATTAGTTGAAAGAAGTGGATGTTTATAGAATAAATAATCTATCCTTCATTTTCCACGATTATTTCTGTATTTAAACCTCCTGAGAGACTTACTTTTCAAAGATGCCATTTTCCACACATATTGTGCTTAAAACTGCAGAGTTGAGGAAAGCTGCAGTGGTAGTTTAATTAAGTTGATTATTATTTTTTATTTTAACCTCATATTGAACAATAAAAGTTTAAATATAACTCAACCTGGCCTATCATTTCATAGAGTGAAGAGGCTTTTGTATCTTAATAGATACTGCATATTAACTTTGAGTACAGAAGTCAAACGAAAAAGCAATTTATGTAAAATGGCAATATTCTTCCCTAAAAAATGAAATTCTTTTGAATTTCTATATATTTGAAATTCTATATATTTGCATTCCCAATGAAAGTTTTTTTAGTAATTAATAAAAAAAGATCCCCACAGCCTAAGAGATGATCTTTTTGAGTGTTCATACTATATTGCCCATAATGCATTACCGAATATGTCCGCAACTTTCCCCTGATGTAGGCACTGCTATTACTATTTCAAAGGGAATCTCTGACAATGTAAAATATATGAAAATATAATATTGGCTTCTTATTGTTGCTGTGGGGATATGCAAAATACCAGAGGAAATTGCTAGTAGCCTCTCATCCTGAGATGTTTCCTGATAGTAAGTGTAAGAAAAGGTGGCTTGAAATAAAGAACGATTATTAGTAAGCGAGGGTTAAACAAATACCACATACACTTAGGTGTTGTCCACTGTGCACTGGAAATACAACTGCGAACAGACGCAATCAGTGTGCCCAAAGTCATATGGCAAACTTGTTAAAACGTAGATACCTGGGTCCCACACAGAAATTCCGCACCAGGAGGGCTGGACCACACTCTGAGTGGCAGTGGCTAACTATCAAGGCCTCCCATGTGTTTACATTCTGGTAGAATTTTTAAATAGCAATAAAATGATACTTAACTACTTGACTCTATTACATCTATTGTCTTTGGGGTTATCATCACATCAATGAAGAAAGTCTTGATAAAGGAAATATAGTGCATTACCTTCCCCTTATTCAATTAGCTTTGTTCTCACAAGCCAAAATCATCATGTCACATTGTTTATTCTCTGCCACATTTTACATTTACTTAGATGTTTCATGTTAAAATCAAAATAAATCATTTTTGCAGTTTTGAAGTGCACAGCTAATGTTACTAGAATCAACAGGTCTGGGGGTTAAAAATACTTACCACCAGCTAGTGATGTGGTAAATGTGGCAAATCAGAAAACCATTACATGAAGTATGCCTATTTGAGGTTTAGGGAAATTTTTATTCTGTCTTTGTGATTGTAATTCAACTTCATCTTACACTTGAGATGCACACTTGATTTGTAACTTTAAGTAAATTGAAGACAAAGGAAGTCGTCGATTTCCAGGAAAAAAAGAAATCACTATTGTTCTCAGCTGGAGAATAATTTAAAATGTTTTCTTAAGAATAAGAAGGTCTCAGGGGCAGGAACAGCTGCCTTTAATTTTTTGTATCGCAGTACCTACTCTATTGTGTGGTGAAATTTCTATAAATATTGATTGAGCATTTTGAGCTTCCCATAGAATGCAATATTCTCACGAATGTCCTTTTGTTGAAAGTACTTATCTAAATTAACTCAAAATAATTTCACAATGATATTTATTTCAAACATACATTGCTTACATACTGTTTTCTTAATACAAGTTCATTTTGCTTCATTAAGAACATGCTAGCTAACTCATAGGTAACATAAGCACCAAGAGACACAGCAGTTGCTAAAGTAACTTTTTTCCCCCCATGAATAACAGAGTGAATAGGTTCATAAAACCCACATAAATTGTCACTTCTCAAGTTTATGATCTCCCTGGGGTGAAGGCAATTAAAACTTGAGTTTTAAGGAAAAACTGTCAGAATCCTTTCCAGTCAGTATATACTTACCTAAGAGAAACAAAATTTTTATGTTTTTTTTTACAGTGTGTGCATTTTTTGACTTTATCCTATTTTACAACATATTATTACACAAGGAAATTGAGAATCTGCCCTTTATGAACTTGCCTAGCGTCATAAGCATACATTTCTTTGGGGTTCCTCAGTGCTTCTGGAGTAGAACCTAAAGCCTTTTGTGTCTAATTTTATAAAAGAAAGATAGCTCATATCCTTCGAGTATGAATTCACCATTTCCTTAATTATTTCATGCTTCATTTGAAACCTGAGAAGAACAATGTCAGTAGTGGACTTTCATTAATATATTCTTTTATTAATTATAATCACTTTATTTAATTTATTGGTGAATTAGTAAAAAAAAATGAAAAGTGCTCTTTCATGGTACTCCAACAAATTGATCCAAACACTTAAACTACTTAAAATATCCCTTCCCTAGTTTTAAACATTTAGTATTACCTCCTTAATATTTTTCTTCTCTAAAAAGAAATTCAGAAGAGTCACCCTTAGATTTTAATAGGTTTTGCCTACCATTGAACCACCTGTAGATTTCTAAACCATAGCTACACTGCATAAAGAAATGATTACAGAAGAATATGTACTTGAAAATAAAATGTCTAAGCATCTTTAAACTTTTTTTTTCTTTTTTCTCTTTACATATACATGTATTTATTAGGTTTCCATTTTTTTTGCTTTCACAAAATTAAAAAGGCTTAAAATAATAACAATAATAATTTTTAAGATAAGGATTAGAAACAAAAACCTCGTAAAGAATGAATGAACATAAATACAATCAGAAAAGGAACCAGACAATTGCTATATCAAAATATTAAGCAATAACAATAATAATGATAATAATAATGATGCAAAGAAAGTAACATTCACAATGTCAAGTAAGAGTATGTCTATTATAGAATGCTTTAACTCTGAGATTCAGTATGGAGTCATCAGTTAACTTCTTATTTTTTTTTATAAGTCTCAAAAAATAGCTAATATTTATAAATAAAAGTAAAAGATAATTTCAAAAAACAGATCATGGCAAATCTTATAGACAATAGGAAAAGAAGAAATACTTCAAAATCATTCTACTTGATCTGGCTACACCTGATCTTAAAATTGGAGAAAATATATTATTATAAAGGGGAAATTACAAACATATGTCACTTATAAATGAGGATGCAATATCCTAAATAACATTAATAAGTTGAATTAAAAGGTAATGTTTAAGTAATGTACTTTGGTCAAAAGTAAATCCAATTTATGTGAGAATTAGTCACTATTTTCTTAGCTTATTTTGTTGTTGTTGTTGGTTTTATTTTTCTTTTCCTTACCCTCACCCCTTCCATCCTTCTATGTCTGGACTCCCCTTCCACAATGCCCCACCATGTCATTAATTGTCATTGTCTTTATATCAAAATTGAATACATAGGATTCATACTTCTCCATTCCTGTGATGCTTCACTAAGAATAATGTGTTCCACCTCCATCCAGGTTAGTGCAAATGCTGCAAAATCTCCATTTTTTTATGGCTGAATAATATTCCATATTATACATATTCCACAGCTTACTGATCCTTTCCTGGGTTGAAGGACATTTAGGTTGTTTCCACAGTTCAGCAATTGTAAATTGGGCTGTGATAAACAGCCTAGTACAAGTGTCTTTATAATAAAAGGGTTTTTTTTTCCTTCTGGATAGATGCCCAGTAATGGGATTTCAGGATCAAATGTGATAAACTTCTTTTTCATAATTAATTTTCTCTCTCTGACAGAATATAGTCTATCCAAATATATTTTTATTGAAGAATTTCTAATCAAAATTATAGTCAAGTACAATTATTATCTTTATAATTCTGAAAGAACCCGTCCAGACTATTAATGACGGTCTCTCTCGCTTCTGTTGGGGGGGGGGAGGGGAGAGGGAGAGAGAGAGATTCACTCTGTTGCCCCAGGCTAGAGTACCTTGGCATCATTGCTCACAGTAACCTTAGACTTTCGGGCTTAAGAGATCTTCTTGTCTCACCCTTCTAAGTAGCTATGCCTACTGGTGCCCGCCGCAATGCCTTGCTAATTTTTCTGTGTTTAATAGAGACAAGGTTTTGCTCTTGTACAGGCTGGTCTCGAACTCCTGAGTTCAAGCAATCCACCTCCCTAGGCCTCCCAGAATGCTAGGATTACAGGTGTGAGCCACTGTTCCTTGCCATTAATTTCCCCTTTAACTACCGTATATACTCGAGTATAAGCCGAGTTTTTTCGGCACAAAATTTGTGCCAAAAAATCCAAACTCACTTATACTCGGGTCATACAGGTTATTTGATTCGGTGTGCGCACACCTAATCAAATACACGTAGTCTCCAGTCGTCTTCTGCTGTCTGCTTGAGGGGGCGCTGCTTCAGCTCAGTCCACAAGTCATGGCTGAGCTGAAGAGGTAGGCGGCTGAACTGAACTGTATTCCACTGAACTATTTAACCCACAATATTTAATGGCACATTTAATTAAGTGAAAACCCCATTTAAGGCAGTAAAGTCTT
>CAUYPK010145569.1:0-11132 GCA_963574355.1 Loris lydekkerianus
CCAGCATATGGGGCTGGCATCCTACTCCTTTGAGCCACAGGCACCGCCCACCTACATATTTTCAATCTATACATACTAGTTTTCTTGTGTGCATAATTGATTTGACTCTTCTGTCTATATGATTAGCTGAATGATCCAGAGATAACTTCAGACTTGTATTTCTACCATTGTCTTGCTCTGTTTATTTTGACAAAACTACCTGAAGCATCTACTTTTTTTTTTTTTTTCTCATAGTCCTATATCAGTTCTTACAGATGTGCCTTATTTTTCTAATGCTATTTATTCTTTTATGATACGGATATACCACAATTCACCATTTCCCCTATAAGATGTTCTCATGTTTTTCTTTATTAATGCTATAATGAACATCTTTGTACATGTGTATTTAGTAGGGTATTTCTATAAGACAGATTCCTAGAAGTGAAATGTTGGATAATATGAATTGCACATTTTTAAGTGGTCATTTGTTTTTTAGATCCAATTTCTCTAAATAAAATTTTAAAGATGAAAGGAGAATAAGAGGGTTTGTGACCCAATCTACTTTTTACCAAGACAGGAAAATTTGAAACAACAATTCCCAGGAGGCAGCCCAAGATCAAAATAGAACTAGAATGAGAGTGGATGACCGAATATTCTGACCTAAAAACTCCCTTAAAGGTGCTGGTGTGGTCTGTGAATCTTCGAAAACACCCATATCTGGAGGAATAGATAACCTCAAGGGTTGGGAAGGGGGAGAGGAGCTCTTGAGGGAATGAAGAGAACCTGGGCAGAGAGAGTGCCCAGCACCAGAGAGTGTCCAGTACAGCACTGTTTCATCAGCAGATGCAGGGGCTAAAAAAATGAAGAATTTGGATCATCTATTTCTAAACTTGAATTTTAAATAATTCAATTAGTCAAAAACTTATGAAGTTTTCTACTCTTTATTCATGAAAGTTTTAGAAAACCTTAGTTTAACCAAAGTCAACAGAAGCAACATTGCATTCATATGACTGTTCTGAAAAGTTGCAGACACTACAGTCCTTCCTGATAAACTTTAAAAATGCATATATTATATGAAGCTTTTATACTAATGCCAAATCTATCTTTTAAATTTATTTCTTCATGATAATAATTCTCATTGTCATCAGCTATTGTGGGGAGCAAGGAAAAGCCTTCCATTTCCCTCTGGAAAATCA
This sequence comes from Loris lydekkerianus, assembly GCA_963574355.1. NCBI lineage: Eukaryota > Metazoa > Chordata > Mammalia > Primates > Lorisidae > Loris > Loris lydekkerianus. Next base: position 1,176 of record CAUYPK010145569.1, read on the forward strand.
CTGAAAAACTAAATAACAAAAGGCAGATTAATTGAAAAAAAGGTATATGTTTACTAACATTTATATGGGTATATCAAAGTGATTAGCCTAACCCTTATAATGTGATTCAAACATTACATACCATCTTGAGGTTACAGAAAGAATGGGGGCTTAGATCTATCTTGAAAAGACATATTATGAGGGGTGGCTTCTGTGGCTCAAACGGGTAGAGCGCTAGCCCCATATACCGGAGGCGGTGGGTTCAAACCCAGCCAGGCCAAAAACTGCAAAAAGAAAAAAAAAAATATTTTGAGAGGGAGAGAAGAGGAGGCATGGCTAGCAAAAGCCATCGTGTTATATAGATGAAATCTCACAGGTAGAAGTCCTCACAGAGAATGCATGGTAAAAGTTTCTTTTAGACCTTTAAAAGTGTCAGACTCTCAGTTAAACTTCCCTAGATGTGGACCGGAGATGTTGGCTGCATCAATGCAGATTTTCTGTACAGCTGAAAATCACCTTGACAAAAAGCATTTCATAGGGCTACTTCTGTTTATAGGCCCTCTTAGTAGCCATCTCAAAATGTGTCTAAGGGGTATATTTTGAGGTGAAATATTTTTATTTCCTTCAATATCATTTTTGTGAATACTATTGACAAGAATGAAAGGTGGAGTAATAGGAAAGGAAGAAGAGAGGGATAGTGTTTGAACTAATTTAAGATTGCCTTAAACCTCATTTTGGTCATGCACCCCTTGCAGAATCAGAAAAAAAGGGCTGCGGATACTCTACACATAAAAATACATATGCACACACATGCAATTTTATCATTTCAGAGGGTTTTAAGAGGCTCTGAAATATATTTACAGAACCTAGTTATAATTCATACCTTAAATTGTATCCTGTCTTTATAAGAACAATTAAATGAAATAAGTACACTTGTATGTGATCCTGTGCTACATTATTAAACTGAGCTACAAGATACCAATTAATTCATTTTATAAATGAGTTTATTTTTATTTTCAGAATTTGATATTTTCATAATCCTCCACCTCATTACCTGAGGCTTTGAAGCAGTTGGATGAGCAGCAGTATGGTTATTGCTAAGGATATCAGAGAGATAGGCTGTGTACACAGAAGATAGTATATAAAGTCTTCTCTTAGACAACAGAGGAAAAATTTTTTCTCATCAAATTAAGGGAGCCTTAAGATGACATCTTTTCGAATATTTAGCTCATGTTAGTGTTATTTTTAGTGACACTGACATTGGTTTTTAAATGTCAGAAATGCATTTTTAAAGAGAATGTTCTATGATAAGCATTATGCTCATTTTTACTCTCAAACCCTCTGTAACTTACTGGATCGTAGAAACTATAAGACTAAAGTTTTAACAGATGTTTTGTGTGTGAATTAATACTACATGGCAGTTGTTGTCAGAAAAGGGACCTTAAATAACCATCCAAAAGAAGTAGGGGAAACAATCTCTAGAGCTCATGAATAGCAAGAAACAGTTCATTTTACCTTCAGAACGAATGGAAAAATCTGATAATGTATGGAAGATAGTCTAAAATACTCACAAGGATTTTATGTACTGAGTAGTATGGAAATTTATACCTAGAATAAAATATGCTCTTGTCCTGCCCAGCAAAAGTTAGAAACAAACCTTATAAAGATGATATCATTCACAATTAACTTCACTGCATCCTAGAACAAAACTCAAGAATATCAATGGCAACAAAAATATTTATCACCCAACAAAGTGATAAAAAAAAATCACCATGCATTCAAAGGAGCAATAAAATATAATCAATAAAGAAAAGAAAAGTCAATCAGTAAAATCAGACCTGAGGGAGAGAGAAAAGATGGGGAATAAGAGAGACCAACTTCAAGATCATCTCAGAAAGAAGAAAAAGTTTTACAAAAAAAAGAAAAGACAAACATACAAATGATCATAAATTGAGTGTAATTCTGAGGGATAAGGATCAGACCTATAGGAGAGTCCACGGGAAGTTTCAGAGAGAACAAGAAGGAGCAAGATATTGGCAGAGGTCAACCCCTAAGAAGCTTGGAGTTCAGCAAAAAAGGTAGGTGGAAAAGTTTGTTTCTCCTTTCCTCACACCTCTGGCAGTCATCAAGCTCCCAAGCTACAGGAGCCTTTCTTCACTTACAAGCCCAAAAGCTGCTTCCACCATTTAATTAGGAGCTTCTTGAGGACAAAGCACCACACTTCCAGCCCCCTTGGGTATTTCCAGTCACCACAGACTCAGACAAAGACAGTAGACACCATATTGCTTCTCTATCCACCATGCATCTATGTCTTCCCCTTGGGGCATTAGCCACTCAGTTTTTGTCTTTCTAATTCCCACACAAATATTTCCCAACTCTGACCCAGACTATAGGAGCCACAGGAGCCACTGGATCCCAGGATATCTGCATAAATACAGAGCCTGAAGATGGGCTCTGTATTCATAGAGAGAAGGACAGAGACAAACATAATGCTAAGATTCCTCTATTCAGACTCTTGTCCTCCTGTTTCCCTCCCCAAACTATGGCTGCCAAGAAAGATGCTTTAGATGCTTCCCCCATGACAGAGCTCCCACAGAGAGTATGGCTCAAACCTTTCCTCTTAAAGACCTTCAGAGGACCAAGGGGTACTTAGACTATGAGCTCCCCACTCACTGGCCCTACCTGGTGCTGCTTCCATGCTGCTTCATCAGATCAGAGAAAACCCTGAAGCAGAGGGAGATAAAACCTGCTTTAGCACCCCCTATACAACAATACAGTCAGAAATTGTCCTTTGGGGAACCATCGGCAGGCCCACAGGCTAGATCCTATATTCTAGGACACAATCATGTTGCTTAGAGAGCATAGAGGGGAGATTTGTGAACTAATCCTGGGAGGAAATGGTGCCCATATGGGAAGAACCAAAAAGAGAGTGTATCCATAGTGTACTTATGGAGCACTCATACCCCCACAGGAAAGCTGCACTCCCAGCTGGGGGCAGGGTCTTGGACTGAGAAACTCCCATTCCAGAGTGACATCATGAAGGAACTCAGCTAGTTTGAACTCTTCCCTGCTGGTGGTTTTAGAAAGACTGTGGAGTTGGGGAGAGGTAGAAGAGCAAAACCCACTACTGACAGGCAGATACTGGATCTCAAGTAACCCCTGTCTCTACAAGCAGACTTTTGGCTGGCTGGATCCACCTCAGTCCCTCCCTGGCAGCTTTCCACAGCAGATTGACTATGGATCTTTGACCCCTACTGAAACCACTACATTACCACCTTTTTGTGGAGCTGAGGGGCAGACTCACCCAATTCAGCCCTGTCCAGGTTCATTCACCACCTCCAGTGCTATGGTGGAAAATAAGGACTCACCTGGAAGTTCTAGGGCCCCACCTACTACCTAGTACTTTCGAGCATTTCTCCTAAGGGGCTGGAGCTAGTTATAGGTCTGCACAGCAATATTGTAACTTTTTATTTGTTGCAAGCACCACCTACTGATAAAGACTTCAATTTGCATAGCCCTTTACAGCATTTACTGACTCAACCATACAAAGTATGGCCAGTACAATTCACACTGTTAAGGGCTGGGGAAAGAGAAAAGATCACAAAGACCTCCATTCTCTCTCATTGAAGAAATATAATCTGCCCATATGTGTAGCTCACCACTGCTACAGCCTGTAACTAACAACTGAGAATACCACCACACTAAGGATATCTATCTATAAGCAATGCAGCCATCCAGAAGCTAGACCCCTATCAAAGAACCTACAAGCAGAGCTGAATGATCTTATCCAACACTCCTGTATGCATGAAGGAGAAGATAAAAAAGCCCTATCTAAACAAATGAAACACAAATATAAGAACAAACATCTGCTCCAATGAGATGGAATAAAGGAAAGAACTCTGAAAGCATGAAAATCAGAGCAAAAGGACACCTCCAAAAGTGAACAATAATTTTTGAACAATGGAAACCAGGAAAAATGAAAATATTAAAAGGATACAGAATTTCAAATATGAATTGTAAGGAAGTTCACTGAAATATAATATAGAATAGAAAACTAACTCACAATAACCAGAAAATCTATTCAGGAAATGAATGAAAAAATTTACAAAAGTGATAAACATATTAAATAAAAAAATTAGAACTTCTAGAAATGAAAAATTGATTTAATGAAGTGTAAAGCACAGTGGAGAGTTTCAAGAATAGATTAAGCTAGGCAGAAGAAAGATTTTATCTTGAAGATAACTGTTTTGAATTAATTCAGTGAGTTAAAAGCAAAAGAGAGAGAGAGAGAGAGAGAGAATGAGAATTAAGAGGAATAGAAGAATGGACAAAGCCCACAAGAAATATGGGATTGTGTAAAACAGCCATATGTAGAAATCATAGGCATTCCTGAAGGTGAAGAAAAAAATGCACTCAGGCTGGAAAACCTATTCAAGAGAATAATTAAGTAAAGTGTCCCTGGTCATGCTAGAGAGTAAGACATCCAGGTACAAAAAGTTCAGGACAACTGGGAGATTCATTGCAAAGAAGAATCACTAAGACACATAGTCATAAGATTGGAAAAAGTCAAAATAAATGGAGAACTCTTGGGTTATATGAGGAAAAAACATCAAGTAACAAAGAAAAACACATCAGGTTAATTATCAACTACTCAACTGAGAACTACAAGCTAGAAGGACTCCACCTTCAGCCTTCTACAACATAACTTACAGCCTAGAATTTTGTATCCTGCAAAACAAAGTTTCATATATGAAGGAGAAATAGAGACTTTTCCTGACAAGCAAACACTGGGAGAAATTGTCAAGACTACATCTGCCCTGTAGGAAATACTAGGAACCACATTATGCATGGATCAGCACAATAAACAACCACCAGAATAAAACCACCCAAAAGGTGAAGCACAGAGCTCATATAAAACAATAGAACAAGAGGTAAAATGAGGCAATGAAATACTACACAACAGGATTAACAAATTAACAGCCCACATATCAAGTCTATCAATCTACATGAGTGAATGCCACACTCAGGAGACAGAGGCTAGCTGAATGGGTGAAAAAATACAACCCAAGTATCTACTATCTCCAGGATACACATCTAACCTATGAGGAGGAATACAGAATCACAGTGACAGGATGGAAAAAAATATTTCATGCAATTGGAAACCAAAAGAAAGCAAGTCATTGCCATATCAGATAAAATTGACTTCACATCAAGAATAGAAAAGAGGAGGCAGAGCATGATGGTGGACGGGAAGGACATTTAGCTCAGCTCTCCCAGAACAAAAGGTTAGAGTGAGTGAGCTACATTATTCCTGGTGTGGAATATTGGTGTGGAGTGGCAGTTCGGGGTGTGCAGCAAGGTGGTGGATTACTGGGCTTGGAGTCTAATCTGGAGCTGGGGAGACTGCCAGGAAAGTTTCTGTGCTGCAGCTGCAGCAAGCGGCAGCAACCAGCTCCCCATCCAACAGAAGATTGCAATCCCCAGTTTGTGGGGAAACTAGGTGTTGTATGGACGGATTGGTGAAGTGTGGACTCCCCAGCAGAATTAGGAGGCCAGAGTGGGGTGCTGTAGGGTGCAGCACCACCGTGGTTAGGCGGTGGGAGAGACACTCAGATGGGAAAGATCCCGGATAGGAAGAGGCCATTGTTTTAAAATTTGAGAGATGGCTGTTGCTGCAAGCACCTTTCCATGTGGGCCAGGCATAGCAATTTGAGTATCACCAGCAGACAGTCATCCTACACTCAGAACTGGCCCAGGGTGTCCTGCACTTCACGGGAACTGTTGCAGGAGGAATTTATGAAACCTGCCTGTGAAAATTTTTTGAGATGGGTGGAATTAACAGTTCCCCAGAGTCTAGGTGCCAGGCGGGTGGTCAGGCAGACACCAAGAACAGTCTAAGCCAGGAAACAGGTATAAGCCTGGGAACCATCCAAAGCACCACCTGGTGTCCAGAAAGTATATTGCAACATAAATATATTCCTACTGAATTCGATCCCTAAGTCATATATATAGTCATATGTTTTTATATATATGTATAAATAATTCTGTTGCCTTATTTCTTTCTTTCCTCGTTCTTTTTGATTTTTTGAATTTTTTTTCTTTCTTGTAAGAATTATTGTTAAATTTGTTTTTAATTTTTATTTTTTTTCTCAGCTTCACTTTTTTTTTTTTTTTTTTTTAGACAGAGTCTCACTTTCTTGCCATCAGTGGAGTGCTGGGATGTCACAGCTCATGGCAACCTCTACCTCTCTTTGGCTGAGCAGTTCTCTTGCCTCAGCCTCCCAGGTGACTGCGGCTACAGGCACTCACCACAGTACCCAGACATTTTTTGTTATGGTTGTCATTGTTGTTTGGCAGGCCCTGGGCCAGGTTCAAGCCCACAAGTTCTGGTGTGTGTGGCCTGTGCCCTGGCCACTGTGCTAAGGATGCTGAGCCCTCCCCTTCCTGTTATGGTTGCTGAGAATACTTACATCAGGCTATTGGAGTTTTTCATTTATTTATTTATTTATTGTTTTTGTTGTTGTTTTTGAATGTTTGTTTGTGTATCTGTTTGTTCATTTTGTTTCAATGTTCCTTGAGTTTTGCTAAATCCTCAGGTTGGTTATTTTCCCTAACTCCAATTTTTACATTCAATGACAGTAAAGGGGAGTGGGAATGATAGCCTACGGAAGCCAGCACTCAACAGAAGCTCCCGTCCAGAGGGAGAGATAACGGCCAGAAAGAACCTAACAAAGCTGAAGGGTGCAAGCCGAGCTGAGAGAAGAGATTGATAACTGTACCTCTTCTCTGCTGAAGCAAGCTGCTACTCCAAGGAAACTAATTTCAGGTACAGATCACATACCAAAGAGGACAGGTGTCCATCCCCTCCCCCAATAGAGCTGCTTGCTTGCTGTGGGATCTCTACTAGTTAGAGGTGAACTGAGGTCCTCTTCTCTCACCCCATGAGAGCAAGTTGCTGGAAGCTAGGACTCCTTCTCCAGAGAGTCCCTGCTGTGAGTCTGGGCATTCCCTTGTCTGGCATGAAGGTTGAACAAATATTTTTTCTGACACATTGAACTTCCAGTCCACCCTTCCCTCTGGCCTTCCGGTCTAGACGCCCAACCCTTGCAGAGACCAGGAACATCCACAATTCTTTGTTAAGATGGGGAATTGCTAAATCTGAGGTAGTGCAGCTATGCTGTAACTGTGAATCTGGTAATAGTACAGAAAGGCACAGAAAGGAAGGTTTCTTACTTGGCTCTGAAAAAGTGCAACTCAGTAGTGGGCAGAGCGTTGGGTCTCCACCTGACAGATGGAGGCTCAGGAACTGCTAAGGTGTGGGAACCCAAGTGGAGACACCTCCCACCTAGCAGCAGAATTAATAGAGCATCTGGGGTAAAATTTCGGAGAGACACCTCCACAATTCTGTGGACTTCCAGAGGGAGCTAGACTTTGCATTGCAGGGATATGAGAGAAACACAGCGCTTAGGCAGAGGCATAGCTTCTGAGGGTAAAAAACATTTGCTGCTTGGTTAACCTCTGGTTTGGAATGAGCTCATGTGGAACACTGCCCAGTTTCCATTGAGCACCTGAGGTAGTGATACTTTAACTCCTCCAGCTGGATATTGACAGAGTGTGGTCACCTGGCTGACAAGGCATTGACTTCCCTTTGACTCTGGCAGGCCCAAATACCAGGTGCATTTGCTCATTGGAGTGAACTGGGCCACATCCCTGCAGAGATACCAGTGCCTGGGTGTGACAGAGGTGCAAGATGGGGAAGGAGGCACCAGCCCCCCTGCAAAATTTTGCTGGGTGGCCATTTCTGACTCCACAAAGCATCAGAGTGAGTTACACTTGCAATGCCATTAGACCCCCACTACCTAGATGCTGAAGACTTTTTGAACTCTCCCACCTGATCTGTTTGTGTTGACTGGGACAATTGGTTCGAAATGCATGACCTAAGCCAATCACCTGGGGACCCATCAAGGTTGTACCCTGGTTGTGTTGTGGGAGTGTGGGATTCTCCTCTTCCATTTGTTGCATGTGGGGGGTGGGGTGTTTAAGTTGCTTATATATCTCCACAGCTGAGATTTCTGCCCACAGCCACTGACTCATGAGGATTAGATGGAGAATAGTTGAATACAGGTCAGAGCCATCTAGCACCATCACACCAAACATGTCTTCAGAGTTTTAGGCAGTAGTACTGAATGGGACCTTTGTAAAACTCTAGGAAAAAAAGCCACAATCACAAGTTCCAATGCTTTGGTAGAGGGCTGGTTAATTACAACTCCAGGAGCCCTCAATTAAATTCCACACTGCTCTAGCAACATGGTGAAAAATAATTATGGGGAAGAATCAGTGGAAAAACTCTGGAAACATGAATAATAAGAGTAGATCAACTTTCCCAAGGAATGACAAACGAGACACAACAGAAGATCCCATTCATAAACAAACAAATGAGTTGTCAGAAATTGATTTTGAATGCAAATAAGATTAACTGAATGGAGGTAAAGTTGGAACTAGAATTCCAAGGAGTAATTCAAACATTATCTCAAGACTTCAAGGAATTCAAAGAGAAAATCACCAAAGATTTTGACATATTGAGGCAAGAACTTGCAGCTCTCAAAGATCTAAGAAATACAGTAGAATAACAGAATAACAGAATGGAGCAGGCAGAAGAAAGGATCTCTGATATTGAAGACAAAGCTTTTGAATGTTCCCAAACACTCAAAGAGGAATAGAAGTGGAGAGCAAAAAAGGATCAGTCCCTGAGAGAATTGTGGGACCACTCCAAAAGAGCAAACATTCGCCTTATAGGAATCCCTGAAGGAGAAGAGTATGGTCCAAAAGGCACAGATACTCTACTCCAAGATATAATTGAGGAGGACTTCCCCAAAATGGCAAGAGATACTGAAATCCACATAGCAGACAGTTTCAGAACCCCAACACGACTCAATCCAAATAAAGCATCTTCTAGACAAATTGTAATTAACTTTGCCAAAGTTAATATGAAGGGAAAAAATCCTGCAAGCAGCCAGACATAAGAAAATCATAACCTATAAGGGTAAGAATATTAGAATCAGTACAAATATCTCTGCTGAAACCTTTCAAGCCAGAAGAGGATGGTCATCAACCTTCAATTTCTTAAAACAAAACAATTTTCAGCCCAGAAACCTGTACCCAGCTAAATTGACTTTCATTTATGACAGAGATGTTAAATACTTTAATGACATACACATGTTGAAGAAATTTGCCATGAAAAACCAACTCTTCAGGATATTCTCAGACCCATCCTCCATAATGAACAGAACAGTGCTCTACCACCAAAGTAAACTCACTCTGAAATTCTTCATCAAAAACCAATTTCCACAGTGGTGAAAATATTTAAAATGTCCACTGGACTTTTGAAAAACTTGACACCAAAAATATTACCAGGCTTATCAACATTTACAATAAATGTGAATGGCATAAGAGGCACAGGTAGGCTGACTGGTTACAAAATATCAGGCCAGATATCTTCTACATAGAAGAATCTCATCTTACCTTAAAAGATAAATATAGTCTCAAAGTGAAGGGATGGTCATCTATATTTCAGGCAAATGGAAATCAGAAAAAAAAAAGCAGGTGTGGCAATTTTATTTGCAGATGCAATAGGCTTTAAACCAACAAAAGCAAGAAAAGACAAGGATGGTCACTTCATATTTGTTAAGGGTAACACTCAACATGATAAGATTTCAATTATTAACATTTAGGCACCCAACCAGAATTCGCCTCAATTTATAAGAGAGACTCTAACAGACACGAGCAATTTGATTTACTCCAGCACCATAATAGTCAGAGATTTTAACACTCCTTTGTCAGTGTTGGATAAATGCTCAAAAAAGAAGTAAGCAAAGAATATTTAGACTTAAACTTAACCATTCAACAATTGAATTTTACAGACATCTACAGAACATTTCATCCTAACAAAAATGAATACACATTTTTCTCATTAGCCCA
>CAUYPK010145571.1:0-15494 GCA_963574355.1 Loris lydekkerianus
CTTGCTGGCTCTCTGTGTCCTCAAAGGGATGATTGTAGGCAGGTCCCACCGGCCAGAGATGTCTGGAGTCTTGTCTCCCCAGATTCGCCAGGCCCAGTTACAGGGAAGCTGTTACTCAGCCGCCATCTTTAATCCGAGTCACCAAATGCCTTTAGAAGTGGCCAGTTTGACAATGCATCTTTCCAAGGGCTCTCCTTCCTTCCCTGCTTTACAACCCCTGTCCTTCACTCCCCGCCCTTGGACTCATACTTGCCAATAAACTACTCATATGAAGAGTTTATTGCACTCTAAGGCATTGTTGGGACAAAGAATGGCCCTAGAAAACAACTTTAGGTTGGCATTTTGGAACTGGGTGGCTTGCCAATCAGATGGCAACAACAACTGATAAGGGGAGGACAATGGAAGGTGGCAGCAGCAGTGTCATAACACCAAGAATAGCGCGGCATCATAGTTTCTAAGATGTCCCTCTGTGGTTGACTTAGGTGAGGTGCAGGTAAAAGATAAGATGTTGGGCTATCTAATGACTGTGGCGCTGGAACAGTAGGAGAACATGATAATTATAAAGACAGTGAATAGACTGGCTTTTCTTTATTGGAAACCTTGACAGTAAAAGAATAGCCAACTGTCAATTTGATGGACTTCGTGAAAGCTAGAGAGTGTCTACACCAGCTGTGAAGATTTTTCTTCTACAGCTTTGAGAAAGACTGGGCTGAAAATCAGGCCCAAGATACAATTGTAAGGATGATAGCATTTCAAAGAAGGCTGAGTACACAGTTTCTGTAGTTGTCCATCACAGGGACAGTGATGAAAATTGAGTGAGAACTTAAGAACCGGAATGAGGGGCAGTGCCTGTGGCTCAGTGAGTAGGACACCAGCCCCATATACCGAGGGTGGTGGGTTCAAACTCAGCTCCGGGCAAACTGCAACAAAAAAATAGCCAGGCATTGTGGCAGGCGCCTGTAGTCCCAGCTGCTAGGGAGGCTGAGGCAGGAGAATCACGGAAGCCCAAGAGCTGGAGGTTGTTGTGAGTGCTGTGACGTCATGGCACTCTACCAAGGGTGGTAAAGTGAGACTCTGTCTCTACAAAAAGAAAGAACCGGAATGAGGACATTTGGGTGGAAAAGCCTGAGACTTGACCATCCTTGGCTTCTAGATCCCATCGAATCTTCTACAGCAGGAGTATTCCCTTCCCTTTGATAAAGGAAAGCAAATGCCTCTTGCTCAGAGATCCTATAATGACAATCCACACAACATTGCTTCAAACTACAGAAACAGTTTAATTGTAAAGAATGTACAACAGGGACACATGACCATGGGATCCTCTCATTTTACCATATAATGCACTCTCCCAGAAGTCGATGGCCTCATAGAATGGTGGAATGGTTTGGTAAAAGCACAGCTAAGGCCCCAGCTTGGGGAATTGGGTCATTGTCTTCTAGCTTAAAGTCCATGCAATAAACCAATGGTTTATAAGTTATTCATAACAGTGCTTTGTTCTAAATGCCCGGCATACGAGAATCATCTGCATACCAAGGGGTAGCATTTATTGTAACTTCCAGTGAAACCTGCTCATGGACTTGGTGCTCCCTACCTCACAAGCTTAAGCTCTGCTTGGTTAGAGATCCTGGCTCCTGGGGGAGGGGGAAGGAGAAAAAATACTTCTACTCCACTGACTATTCCACTGAATTGGATGCTGTATTTTTGGCTCCTATGCCAGTGCACCAGCAGGGAAAAATGTATGTTACAGGTGGGGATAATGAAGCCTAATAACTTTAAGTAGTTAGGGAGAACTATTTTAGGAATTTAGGGGATTCACTAGGCATCTCTTGGGACTTCCACTCCCTCTGGTAATGAGTGGGTTAAAGGGTAATTGCAGCACAGATAGCCTGACAAGAGCATCTGAGGGCTCAGATCACTCATGTATGAAGGTCTAGATCAATCCAAAGTGCTGGCTAAATGTGAGGGGAAATCCAGGACAGGTAGTGGAGGAGGGAAATGATGCATGTTAATTTCAGCCTTGGAACCTCTTGCAGCAGCAGGAAATATGATTTGTTCTAATAACAAATTATTTCCACACCAATTCTTTGCTGATTGAGGCCAGCCTCTGTCACAAGAGGGACTCTAAGGGATTGAGCTTGCTCCTTCACACTCTTAGGGAAGCCATGAGAATATCTAGATAGCATAAAAACAGAGTCCTCATAGAGCAGGAGCTGATATAATACAAGGCACAAACAAATAGGTAGATTGCATCAGACCACTCTTACGCGCTACTTCAGACCCTTTTTGGCCTCACCATCTTGTTTTCCGGCCGCCCGTGCCATGACCAGTTCTGTGCAGGCACCAACCAGCTTCTCCCGGGTGCTGCCTGACAGCACAGCATCCCAGGGCCTCTCCACCGGAAACTTCTTTGTGCCCACACATGTTCCCTGGAAGCGCAGGGGGTTAACAACCCCATGGGGCAAACTTTTAATTGATGGAGAATAGGAGCCCATGGATAAATGTTTCTCGCTTTTTGTCTAGGCAGATGGTCCTGAGATTCATTGTATACAATTTCTCAGATGTCTGCAGAAGCGGCATCTTGAGACTGTGTCTCTGTCTTCGCTCTCTCTCCTTCCCTGCTTCATTCCTTCATCCTTCACTCCTGGCACATCTCTAAGTCAGTTTACATTTTTAGCCTCTATCATGCTAATTTCACACAAACTTAATCTCAGACATTTCGGGGTCCTCCCCTTTCCTTGGGTTGAGTCCCTTGGGGCCCAAGTGGCCAGAGATTTAGGGGCAACCCATTTGATCCTTGGTGTCTTCTCTCTACATGGGTGCCCCTGGGTCACCCTTGGCTCCCTCATTTTCAGGACTGTTGAAGATATATTCTTACTACCTCAGCATAGCCTCTTCGATCCCAGCAATGCTTTCTACCATTTCCAGGTCTCTTGAGCTTGTGGGAACATTCTGTGTTTTCACAGAGAGGTATGATAACTTGAGGTATGGTAAATCTCTGCTATGTGAAGCTCTACTTGCCCAGACAAACCACACGGCCATTTCTCTCTGTTCAGGTGGAATTCCTGAGGTTCTACCTGGGAGTTAGGGCTTAGGCCCTCCCAGCTACTTGGGAGGCTGAGGCAGGAGAATCATGTGAGCCCAGGAGTTGGAGGTTGCCGTGAGCTGTGATGTCGTGGCACTCTATCCAGGGCCACAGCTTAAGGCTCTGTCTCAAAAAAAAAAAAAGGTCACCCAGGATCCAAGACAGCTTGTAGTAACTGGGTTTGCCACCACTCCCAAGCATCAGGAGTTCCCCAGTTCCTACACTGACATTTGGTCATTATGACTCCCCTTCTGCTCAGACTGAGAGGGGACTCTCCAAGTGTACAATGGACTCATCCCACCTCCATTTAGACAGAATGAGGTAAGAATTGGGGGGAGGGAAGCTGAGGAGCAAGTCTTGCTCAGATAGGGATGGGGTGGAGCCTGGCTTTACATATATCATAAACCAATCTATATCTATTGGTTAACTTTGTCTATAATGTCCTTGGTATTGTTTTCTTTCACAGACATCCTTAATTTTGATTTAGTCAAACTTATCTTTTTTTTTTTTTTTTTTTTTTTACTGATTTGTGCTTTTCAGGTCTTTATAAGCCCCATGCTGACAAAGTTGTTTTCTATTATTTTCTTCTATTACCTTTACTTTTTATATTTTTAGGTATTTATCTTACATTTACTGGTTTGTTATAAAGGATAAAGCCCAAACCATAGGGCAGGGTTTGGAGGCGCCACCTTCCCAGCACTTCCCCCTCCCTGTTCAGCAACCCATAAGCTCCATTTGTAAGTCTTTAGTCCATTTGGGGTTTACTAGGCTATGAGTCTCCAACTGCATTTTTTTTTTTTTTTTTTTTTTTAGAGACAGAGTCGCCCTCAGTATAGTGCCGTAGTGTCACAGCTCCTAGCAACCTCCAGCTCTTAGGCTTAGGCGATTCTCTTGCCTCAGCTTCCAGAGTAGCTGGGACTACAGGCGCCTGCCATAGTGCCCAGCTATTTTGTTGTTGTTGTTGTTGTAGTTGTCATTGTTGTTTAGTTGGCCCTGGCTGGGTTTGAACCTGCCAGCCCCAGTGTATGTGGCTGGCGCCCTAACCACTTAACTACGGGAGCTGAGCCCATGTTATTTTTAAAATAACTTTGGCTTTGTTGTATTTCCTTACGCTCTTACTTTTCAAAATTGATTTAGCTTCTTAGGAGTTTTTGTTTTCCATATAATTTGAGATAGTTCTGTTGAATTTTTCTGCTGGAATTTACTTGGCAGAACATTGAATTTGTAAATTTATGGGTTCGTTTGGGAATGATTAAGATCTTTAAATAGGCATTCTATGAATATTATATTTTCCCCCCACTCAAATTTTCCTTTATGTAGTTCAGTTCAGTTTTTATAGCTTTGAAATAAAGACATGTAAGATCTATGTTAATTTTTAGATCTTTGTAGTGTCTTTTATAATTGTGAGTGGTATCTTGTTGTCTATTGCATTTTTGGTTGGTTATGGTTAGTATTGAAAAACGGTCCTAGCTTTTGTAAATTGATTTTGTAACTACCCCCTTTCTGAACTCTAATATTACTTTATTTGTTGATTCAGATAATGAATTTGATTTTCCTTGTAGTTAATCATATCTGCATATAATGAGTTTAGTACTTCGTTTTTCTTTCTTTCTTTTTTTTTGAGACAGAGTCTCACTGCGTCTCCTTCAGTAGAGTGCTATGGCATCACAGCTCACAGCAACTTCAAACTCCCGGCTTACGCGATCCTCTTGCCTCAGCCTCCCAGTACCTGGGACTACAGGCGCCCACCACAACGCCCGGCTATTTTTGGCTGTAGTTGCCATTGTTGTTTACATGGCCCAGGGTAGGTTTGAACCCACCAGCTTCACTATGTGGCTGGCGCCGTAACCACTGTGCTACAGGCGCCAAGCCAAGTTTAGTACTTCTTATTTTTAATTTTCTTAAAGATTTCCTTTTGAAAATATAAAAGAAGGCTGGGCAAAGTGACTCACACCTGTAATCCTAGCACTCTGAGGCTGAGGTGGAGGATCCGTAGAGCTGAGGAGTTTGAAACCAGCCTGAATAAGAGCGAGACCTCATCTCTACTAATAATAGAAAAAACTAGGCAGGTGTTGTGGTGGGCATGTGTAGTCCCAGCTACCTGAGAGACAGAGCCAGGAGGATCACTTGAACCCAGGAGTTTGAGGTTGCTGTGAACTGGGCTGACACCAGGGCACTCTAGCCTGGCCAACAGAGTACACTTTGTCTCAAAAAAAGAGAAAATGGTGCACAATAAAAGATTAACTCAACAGTTGTAAGTTGTTCCATTCCTGTATATTTCAAATGAAGGTTTAACCTTTGCCTGGCTCCTGGGAAATATCCCCTAAGCTTTGGGAATATCTTGACTGTTAAGAGTATCCTACTTTATCTAAGGCTTTGGGCCATACCAGGTAGTTTATGCCAACAGTGTGATTTATGGTGGCGACCTTAAGACCTGTGGCTTAGAGAGGTTGGAGACTGAAGGTCAACTACATAAGAATGTTAGCCAGCTTTAAGTGATCAATCATCAATAAAAAACCTGGACTCACCAGTGCTTGGGTGAGCTCCCTTGATTGGTAATGAGAACTGTGGTCAAAAGGAAAACATTTGTCCACAGAACTGAAAATACAGAAGGCAGATGCAGAAATTCACAACTTGCTAGGACAAGGACTCATGAACAGAAGACTATGTGAGAACCCATGCCAGGGTATGGAAACCTCAACTGTAATAATGACTCGCTAGGGTCTCAGTGCAGACAAATCTAAAAGTTTGGACCTCCAGAAGGTCAAGTGAGTCTTAGGGGAGTGCACCAATATTTTTGTAGATTTCCCTTCTAGAGCTCTACCAGGTTTGCACAGTGCAGACTAGAGGAAAATCCCCTTGTGCTTTCTAGCAAGGAGAGGTGAGGGGTGGGGGGGCATTTTGACATTCTGTCCTTAACAAAGGCATGCCCTGTACCAGAGTCTATCCTACTGGGGTTCTATCAGAGCCTCAACTGCCCTGGGAGAAATGAAATCCTCACACCAGCCCCCTCTAGCCATCCTGTGTCACCTAAAAGGAGAAAAAAACTAAGAAACACTTGTGAAGTTCTCAGGCCAGGGGCACAGGCTGGCTAACAGGCTGAGACCCAGTCATAGGACTGTAGAATGCTTCCCCTCCTGTGACACCTTACCAACACATTATTAAAGGTATATTTATAGCAATTCTCTTACATAGTACATCATAACTGGCTCATAACAAAAAAGTTACAAGGCACAATAGAAGGCAAAAAACAAACAAAAAAAGAAACACAGTTTGAAGAGGTAGAGAAAAATGAGAGTAAAGTATGGCAGGAACGGCAGAATAATCACACCATAACTTTAAAATAACTATTATGTGGGCTCAGCACCAGTAGCTTAGCAGCTAGGGCGCTAGCCACATACACTGAAGGTGGCAGGTTCAAACCCAGCCTGGGCCTTCTAAACAATGACAACTACAACCAAAAAATAGCCAGGCATTGTGGCAGATGCCTGTAGTCCCAGCTACTTGGGAGGCTGAGGTTAAGAGAATCCCTTAAGCCCAAGAGTTTGAGGTTGCTGTGAGCTATGACACCACTGCACTCTACCGAGGGTGACACAGTTGAGACTCTGTCTCAAAAAAAACAAACAAAAATTATAATATGCTAAGTTCTCTAACAGAAAAAGTAGACACCATGCAAGAACAGATACATATTATAAGCAAAGAGATAAAATGTCTAAGAAAGAATTTTAAAAAGCTAGAGGGCAAGCAAGGCAGGAGGCCAGGAGTTTGAGACCAGCCTGGGCAACACAGCAACACTCCATCTCTCAAAAAAAAATAAAAATTAGGTGGGTGTAGTGGTGCTGTAGTTCTAGGTACTTGGAAGGCTGAAGTGGGAGGATCACTTGAACCCAGGAGTTACAGTGAGCAATGATCATGCCACACTGCTCTCCAGCCTGGGCGACAGAGTGAGACCTTGTCTCTAAAAACTTTTTTAATTGTTTTAAAAGAAATACTAGAGATCAAAACTACTATAACAGAAATAAAGATTGTCTTTGATGGGCTCATCAGTAGATTAGACACTGTCAAGGAAAGAATCTCTGAGCTTCAGGATATGTAAATAGAAACTCTCAAAACTGAAAATCAAACAAAAAAAAAAAAAAGGATGAAAAAGGCGGAATAGAATATCTAAGAACAGTGGGACAATTACAAAAGTTGTAAACATTTGTAATGGAAATGCAAAAAGGAGAAGAAATAGAGAAAGGAACAGAACAAATATTTGAAATAGCAATGACTGAGTTCTCCAAATTAATGTCAGATGCCAAACCACGATCCAGGAAGCTCAGTGAACACCAAGCAGAATAAACACAAACAAAACAAACAAAAACCAAATTCACAACACCGAGGCATGTCATAGCCACATTCTTTAAGAAGAAGCTTGAAAGAAGCCAGAAGGAAAAATGTTTACCCATAGCAGTGACGTATTTAATGTGTCAAGAGAAAAAAAACGAATATAACAACCTAGTATTCTAGCAGAGAGAGGGAAAGAGGAAGAGGGTGGGGTCTTGGTGTGTGCCATGCCTTTTGGGGGCAAGACACAATTGTAAGAGGGACTTTACCTAACAAATGCAATCAATGTAACCTGGTTTCTTGTACCCTCAATGAATCCCCAACATTAAACAAACAAACAAACAAAAACCCTAGTATTCTGTTCCTAAGAAATTACCCTTCAAAAGTAAAGGAGAAATAGAGATTTTCTCAGGCAAACAAAAATTAAGGGAATCTGGCTCAGTGCCCGTAGCACAGTGGTTACGGTGCTGGCCACATACACCCAGGCAGGCGAGTTCGAACCCAGCCTGGGCCAGGTAAAACAACAATGACAACTGCAAAAAAAAAGCCAGGCGTTGTGGCAGGTGCCTATAGTCCCAGCTACTTGGGAGGCTGAGGCAAAAGAATGGCTTAAGCCCAAGAGTTTGAGGTTGCTGTGAGCTGTGAGCTGTGACACGACGACACTCTACCCAGGGTGACAGCTTGAGACTCTGTCTCAAACAAACAACAAAGGGAATCTGTTGCCAGTATACCTGCTTTGCAAGACATTGTTAAAAGAAGTTCTTCAGGCTTACTTGGGCTGGGGGCGGACCCGGCCAGGCGTGCTGCTCCTGCCGGCTCCCAGCATCTCGTTGCCTTGCTCAGCCACTCCTGAAGGCTCACTGGGCACCTAGCACCGAGGTTTGCCTGCAGAGGTTGCGATGGAAGTCTGGACTGCCCAGGCGTGTGGTTCGCCTTACCCACAGGTGTTCTTTTGATACAGTGGATAGTGACTCTGCTCTTCTGCCTGAGAGTGGTTCAAAATGGAACTGAAAGTTTCTTTTGTAGTTGCCAGCCACTGGGAACCCCAGCCATTTGCATAAGCTTCAACCCTGCTGTCACCCTCATGTCCACATCCATCCACCCCACCTGCCAAGTCACCACCTAAGCACAGGACAACCCCATCCCAGTATTAGCTGGACAGACATTCAGAGCTTCAGACTTCTGAGGGAGAACGCGCTGATCAGTAGACATGATCCTGGACTGAGAAATGAACATGCTGGGTCACTTTGTTTTTGTCACCTTGCTTCTTCAGCAAAACATAACTACCATCTATCATAGCTTGCTATAGTGCCACAAATGTCAAGTTTGTATAAATGCAAATCACATTAAAAAAAAAAAAAAAGAAGTTCTTCAGGTTTGGTGCAGAGAATCTCTTGAGGCTAGGAGTTCAGGACCAACCTAGCAACATAGCAAGGTCTCATCTCTAACAAAAAAAAGATATTTATATTTGACTTGTAAAGAACCTTGATGCATTTCATAGCTGCTTCTAGCTTGTGTTAGAGTTCTTCCACTCCTTGACAGCTATGTGAGGATGAAGAATGTCTAGGATCAGTGTCACAATCCTAGCGGTCCAATTGTACCTCTCAACCAATTACATAGGGGTCTTCTTGCTGGAATCGAAGAACATTATGAATACCTCAACTGTCTAGGCTAGGAAGAAAGCAGAGACCCATATCAGAAGGTGAGTTCTGATAAATGAGTATCACATGTATTAAAACACCCATTTGAGCCCACTCTTGCCGCTGCTAAGGGGGCAGCTCCCCTCTTCTCCAAGGCTGTGTATCTGAAGTCATACTTGTCCAGCGCAGAAGCTAGCGTGGACAGTTTTGAGTCTGGTCTCAAGCATGGTAAAAGCGGCCAAAGTCTGGCGGGGCCAGCAGCAAGGGAATGAGGACTGTAGGCGATGCTGTGAGCTGGACAGCTATTTCTACCAGTAAAGCAGAAAAGGAAGAAGAGGAAGATGAGGGAGATTTGCTTGTGGTGATTAAGTTTGTGGATGATTGGCCAGAAGAGGTAAAGCAGATGGAGGCCTTTCGTTCCAGTGCCAAATGGAAGGTTCTGGGAGGCCACAGTAAAGATCTGACCTCACGTAGTCATTATCATCATGATACCCCAGATATATCTCCTTCCAGGAGGGCCCGTCATGATTCTCCAGATTATTCTCCCCGCAGGAAGCCTCATTGTAATTCTACAGGGGCATCTCCTGGGAGAGTCCATCACGACTCATCAGATCCTTCTCCTCATAGGACAGCCCATCACAGTTCCTCAGATGTCTCTTTCCCTAGAAGGGCCCCGTAACAGCTCCCCTGACACATTTCAGCCTAGAAGGATGCTTGACTCCTTGGACACATAGCAACTCAGGAGGGCCCGTCATGACTGCCCTGATATGGCTCCTGATGTCACTCATTCACTGCCCAGAGCCAAAAGCAGGAAAGCCCCAGAAAGTACCCACTGCCAAACACAGCAAACATGAGTATGACACAGACCTCTCTCCTCCACGAAAAAAGTAAGTAAAATCCCATTTTGAAGATAAACAGCAGCCTGATTCTAAAGTGAACTGCCAGAGAGCTTCTGATTCAAATCTTTCTCCTCCACAGCATAAACAAAGTCTAGGGCACCAGAATTCTGATTCAGATCTGTCACCTCCATGGGGTAGACGTAGGCCCCAGGGCTCTGATTCTGACCTTTCTGCACCAAGGAGACAGAGGACCAAATCTTCCGATTCTGATCTGTCTCCACCTCGAAGGAGTCAGCCTCCTGGAAAGAAGACTGCACGTATGGATTCTGGGGCTAAAACTGGGCTAGTGTTAATTGACATGCCATGAGAGCAGCCGGACCTGAAGAAATGAGACCAAGAAACGGTGGCATTTGCAGCTGCATCCAGGTATGCTGAAACTGTATTTCGAGATAAGTCTGTTCCTAAAAGGAACTTGAAACTGGAATGTTTAGAGCAGAGGAGGAAAGCAGAGAAGGACTCAGAGAGGGATGAACTGTATGCCCAGTGGGGAAAAGGGCTTGCCCAGAGCCGGCAGCAGCAAGAAAATGTAGAGGATGCCATCAAGGAGATGCAAAAGCCTCTGGCCCGCTACATTGATGACGAAGATCTGGATCTGATGCTAAGAGAACAAGAAAGAGAGGGAGACCCCATGGCCAAGTTCATCAAGAAGAATAAAGTGCAGGAGAACAAGAAAAAGAAAGTGGCAAGGGTGGGCTCAAATGGGTGTTTTAATACATGTGATACTCATTTATCGCTAGAGTGGTCCAGCACCTCCTCCCAACAGATTTACTATCTGGTCTGATATCGCTGGGATGGAGTGGACAGATCCAATGGATTTGAACAGAAGCACTTTGCCAGACTTGTCAGCAAGAAAGCAGTGGAGGAACTTGCCTACAAATGGAGCGTTGAAGACATGTAACTTTTCGGAGGCTGTGGGGATGGCTGTGGGTTATGTTAGTGGACACAGGACAGTAGGATATCTATGCTACTAATCAGGGCCCACACAAACCAGCAACTTCTTGGATGGTAGTTTTGACCACAGAAGAATATTTGAGACCTGATTTTTGGACTGAGGTACCTGCACTTCTCAGGTATGACAATACTGGCTATTGTCGGCTTTCAGAGGAGGCATTGTTTTCTCAGTGTCCCAGGGTTTCTTCTTGATTAGCCTTTCTCTTTATTCTTTTTCTAAATGAACATACATTTATTTTTTAATTAAAAAAGAAGAAATAAAATACCAATTTGAAACTAGGAGATTATCAGACCCACATAAGCTTATAGCCAACATGGGAATGCATTACATCATCTCCAAGAAAGGGGCAACTTGTGTAGCCCTGGGATGGGAAGGGAAGTGTGAGCATCTGGCACAGGGTCGAACTCAGGGCCCTGCTGCCTTCTGGAGGAAGGAGCCACTATGCTCATCTCAAGTGTTGATCCCACTTCCTGCCCCCCTCTTCAGCCCCTGTACTTCAGCTTAACTCCTTGGAAATATTTATTTCCATAAGGAAATACAAAAAAAAAAAAAGAAAGAAAGAAAGAAAGAAAAGAAAAAAAATTGAAAATTAGCTGAGCAACTGGGCTTGGTGGCATGCATCTATAGGTGGCTGAGGCAGGAGGCTGAGTCAGGAGGATCACCTGAGCCCAGGAATTGGAAGCTGCAGTGAGCTGCAGTGAGATGGGTGCCTCTGCACTCCAGGTTGAGTGACAGATTGAAACTCTTATCACTAAAAATAAAAAGTTCTTCAGAGAGAAGGAAAATGATATGGGTCAGAAATTCAGACCTCCATTAAAAAAAAAACAACAGAATTAGAGAATGAATAAATGAAGTTAAATTAAAAACTTATATTTTTAAAACAATAATAGCAAGAATGTAATTGATTATGAATGCTCAAATATATACTGATCTATGCATATATATAAGTCAAATAAATGACAGCAATGATACATCAAAAGGAAGAAGGGGAAATAATTGGTTATTATGACAAAATTGTACTACTTGTGAGACTGTATAGTATTATTTGTAAAGTGAACTTGGACTAGTTATAAATGTATATTGCAAACTCTAGGGCAACCATTAAACAGAATGGAAAGAAAGAATAAATGATGTGGTAAGAAAGGAGAGAAATGGATTCATAATTAAAATCATAAAAAATAGAAATAGTGGAACACAAAAATAAAAAAAAAAGGAATAAAGGCAATGAATAGAAAACAAATACAGTAGACATTAATCCAACTGTATCAAGGACTTTAAACCTTGTTAAACCAATTAAAAGAGATTATCAAAGTGTGTCAAAAAAACAGACCCAACTGTACATTGTCTGTAAGAAACCCACATTATATACAAGGCTTGACAATTAAGTTCACAAACTTGCCACAGTACACTTATGTAGGTAGCACTGTACAAACAACTCTGTAAGGTTTCATAACCTTGGTATATCAGCATCTCACAGTTGTGTTCATGTCAGTGTATATATAACTACTTACAGATTAAAAGTGTTGTCTTGGGGACCTCAGAGGTTCCCGGCACGACTGTCCTCGTTTGGCAGCTTCGTGCTTCTCGTTTTTCCCGTCTGGCCACCCGGTCCCGCCCGGCTGCCTGCGCACACTTTGCATCCTGCAGACGCCCAAGGTGCCTGTGCTGGGAGGCTGAGACCCCGGGATCCGCAGCAGCATTCGCGGCGGTACTTGCCGAGATGGCCGGGAAGAAGGCGCGTAAGAACGCGCAACCGAGCCCCGCGCGGACTGGTACACACCGGCTGGGGCCCGCGGGTGGCTGGGGTCGAGGTCTTGGTCGGGGCGGGTGCGACCTGTCGGGGCTCGGGCCCTGCGGGCACTGGGGCTCCAGGTCGCGCCAGGTGTGCCCTTTGGCGCCTGCCTTTGGGACGCTTCCAGGAAGTTCTTCAGGATTTTTCCCAGGATCGCGGAGACTGCGAGAGAGGGAGCAGGGGTTGGTTTGGAAGGCGGTTGTATTTATTAGCCGGCACTTGAAAACTCCTTCTCTGCTCTTCCCTATCCCCGCTTACCTTTCCCCGGGGCCTGGGCTGGGGAAAAACAAGAGCAAGTTCAGGCGACAGCCAGGGGGAGAAACACTGCCCCGGCAGGTGGAGCAGAGAGGGCTCAGGAACCCCCTGGACCCGCCGGGACCCTTGAGTTCACTTAAGTCTTATTATCGATATTGTGGAGCTGAAGATAAGAGAATAGAGTTGAAGATAAGAGAATCGAGTTGTTCCCCTTTTTTTCACCCATCCATTCCCATTCCCTCCGCATACAACGCCATCCTCACTTTTTAGGTCACCAGCCCCCTTATAAAATACAAGTGTAGGCAGTCATCTGCTAAGGGTTGCAGCCAGGAAGGCAGGAAGGCCCTGGGCTCCATCCAAATCTGTGTGGGTCACACTAGTATTGCATCAGATTATAGGCCCCTCTTCGGAGTTAGTTTCGTTTTGTAGAACTCACGGGGTGTGCATGGGAAGTGATACATTACTAACGTGACCGTGCTAGGTTGGCGGCAGGCTGCTCTCTTCAGGCGCTTGGGTGGGGTATAAAGCTTGGTTCGTCTTTTGTGCTGTCTTAAGAGTTCCTGAAAAACCTAACCTGCTTACTTCCCAGGAACAAGGGACAGCGGGGAGTGTAGAAACCTTGATTGGATATTAATGCACTTGTAAGTTAATTTATAAATTAAGGTAACAGCTGAGAACTATTTTCTGCCCTCCTCCCTCCCCTTTATTTTGTCAAAGATAATTTTTCTACTTAAGAATCCAGGGCTTAAAAACATCGAATTCTGAATGATACTGGCTTTTTATTTTATTTTATTTTATTTATTTTTTGGGGGGGGTGTAGAGACAGTTCTCACTTAATCACCCCTCAGTAGAGTGCTGTGGCATCACACACCTCACAGCGACCTCCAACTCCTGGGCTCGGGCGATGCTCCTGCCTCAGCCTCCCGAGTAGCTGGAACTCAAAGGCGTCTGCCACAACGCCTAGCCATTTTTTTTGTTGTAGCAGTTTGGCCAGGGCTGGATTTGAGCTCGCCACCCTCGGTATATGGGGCCGGCGCCCTAGCCACTGAGCCACAGGTGCCGCCCGATCCTGTTTTTTTAAAGATATGTTAATATATCTATCCATTCACTGAAAAGAATGTCTTTGTCAATGCTTAAAATGTTTGACCCTGGAGCCTCTAAGAAATAGCATCTTAGGGATATGTTAGGTCTTTCAGCGTAGGAGTAAGGGAAGATTTTACTTAGCTTCTTGCAGCGAGAAATAGGTTTAAAATTTTGCTTTATTGGGGTCGGAGTGGAGGAGGGCTCACCCTTGTAATCCTAGTACTTTGAGGGGCTGAGTGACGGGTTGCTTGAAGTAGGGGGTTCCAAACTAACCTCTGCAGCATGCACAGATTCCCCCCAGATAGAAAAATGAGGCAGGCATGGTAGCCCCTGCCTATAATCCCAGCTAGGGGGAAAGTTAAGCCAGGAGCATCCCTTGAGCTCAGGAGTTTGAAGCTGCTGTGAGCTGTGATGACACCACAGCACTCTAGCCTGGGCAGTAGCATGAGACCATATCTCAAAAATTTAGTTTTGCTATATATTTACAGCTTTCATTTTATTCTGAGCCTAAATGTGGTCCTTTCATGGTCTAATTACAAAATAGACCAGATTTTGTAATCATCTTGCTCTTTAATGTTTATGATCCTGAAGTGGACCCAAAAGCCCTTGAATTGAACTTTGAAATATTAAAAATTCTAATTATAGTCAGATTTAGTGTTAGCTGCACTTACTGAAAACTGTTTACTTGGAAATTTGATTATAAGCATTCTTTTTAAAAGATGTTATTTTGTTAGAATACCTCAATTTAAAAAAGTGGTGAACATGTGAAATTTTACTTATTTTTTTTTGCTTCATCCATCTGCATAAAGGCAATGGATTGGTACAGATCAGGCTTATAGAAAGAAGGTGGTTTATACTAAAATGTTAATATTTAAATTATTTTAAAGAATGTGGATTTAATTTTAGAATAAATTTTATGTGACTTAATAAAATAAAATTTAGATTTGCCTGTTAATGAAGGTGTAATCTAAGGTATGAGTTACTGATGTTTAAAAAACCAAGTTTTTAAAAAACCAACTTGAAAACCACATGTAGAATTTGACATCTGGTCAAATGAGAACAGGATGACATCTCAAATGAGAACAGGATGACATCACTTAAGCTTAGTAAAGCTGGCATTACTGTTTGCAGAATTTGTCATTTGACATTGCCATATTTAGAAGTGAGATAACACTTGTCTCATCCAGGATGAATAAAAAAGTGTACATTCTAAATCACCTTTCTCATGCACAGAAAACAGGCTCACGAGAAGCCAAGGATAAGGACTTATGAGGGATATTCAACTTGTCACTTAGCTGGGCATATTAACTCTTGCTGGTGACAGCTTGGAATATTGTCATTGTTAATTTTGATGTTTTACTTTCTCAGAGCTGGAAGAGGAGTGTGCTGCTCAGCTCAGGAGACTGGGAGATAAACTGAATTTCCGGCAGAAACTTCTGAATCTGATAACCAAATTCTTCTGCTC
>CAUYPK010145573.1:0-10900 GCA_963574355.1 Loris lydekkerianus
AGTTTAAATCTAAAATTTCTTTGCTTAGCTTCTTTCTCGAGGATCTATTTAGCATGGCTAAATGGGTGTTAAAATCTCCAACTATTATGGAACTGGAGGAAATCAAGTTAATCATGTCTGTTAGAGTTTCTCTTATAAATTGAGGTGCATTCTGGTTGGTTGCATAAATATTATTACTTGAAATCTCATCACATTGAGTATTACCTTTAACCAATATGAAGTGTCCATTTTTATCCTTCCTTATTTTGGTTGATATAAAGCCTATTGCATCTGCGAATGGGATTGCAGTGCCTGTTTTTTTCTGCTTTTCATTTGCCTGGTGTGTAGATGACTATCCCTTCACCTTGAGTCTATTTGTCTTTTAATGTAAGATGAGATTCTTGTATGCAGTAGATATCTGGCTTGAGTTTTGAGTCCAGTCAGCCAACCTTTGCCTCTTTAGAGGACAATTTAAACCATTCACAGTAATTGAGAATATTGATAAGCCTTTTGAGAGTCCGGTGGATATTTTTAATCCTTTTGCGACTGTGGAAGTTGGAATTTGATCAAAGTTTCAGGGTGGGTTTACTTTTGTGGTTGAGGGTTACACTCGTCTTTATGGAGGATAGGTCTGGGAATATCCTGGAGACTTGGTTTAGTTGTGGATAATTTTCTCAACATGTGAATGTCATTAAATTATTTAATTTCTTTATCATAAATGAAACTCAGTTTAGCTGGATACAGGGTCCTGGGTTGAAAGTTATTTTGTTTTCAGAGATTAAAAGTCGATAACCATCTTCTTGTAGCTTGAAAGGTTTCACCAGAGAGATCTGCAGTTATTCTAATATTCTTCCCCTTGTAGGTAATGGTTTTCTTTTGTCTGGTTGCTTTCAGAATTTTCTCCTTCATATTAACTTTAGTGAAATTGATTATGATGTGTCTGGTGGATGTCTTATTCAGGTTGAGTTGTGCTGGAGTTCTGAAACTGTCTGCTATCTGAATTTCTGAATCTCTTGGCATGTCTCAAAAGTTCTCTTTCATAATATCATGAAGAAGAGACTCTGCCTTGTGAAGCCACCTCATCGCATTCGGGGATCCCTATAAGATGGTTTTCTTTGAGTTATTCCAGAGCTCTCTGAGAGAATGATCTGTTTTGGGCCTCAATTTCTCTTTCTCTTTGAGAATTGGGAGTGTTCGAAGGCTTTGTCTTCAATGTCAGAAATCCTTTCTTCTGCTTTCTTTATTTTGTTACTGAGGGATTCTACTTTGTTTCTCAGATCTTTGAGGCCTGCAACATCTTGTCTGAATGTGTCAAAATCTTTGGTCATTTGGTCATTGAATTTGTTGAATTCTTTTTTTTTTTTTTTTTTGAATTCGTCAAATTTTTGAGACATCTTTTGGGTTACTCCTTGGAATTCTAATTTGATCTTATTTGCTATCCAGATTCTGAATTTGATTTCTGACATCTGAGCTATTTGTTTGTGCATGGGATCTAGTGCTGTGCTGCCCCATTGTTCCTTGAGGGAGTTGATTTACTCTGATTATTCATATTGCCAGAGTTTTTCCATTGATTTTGCCTCATTAGTGTTTTTCACCATTGCCTCTGGCCATCCTCAGAGTTGTAGTAGTGTCTCTCCAAGATTAGACCCTTGTGGGATCACTGTATTGCTGCCGGATCTTTGTAGGGAGTGACCCTGTGTAGCTCCTCTGGGGCTTCCCTAGCCAGGGAATTCTGGTTGTGGTAGCAGCTCCAGGGTGTGGCACCCCTGTATCTAGCATTAGGGCAGCGTGTGGTGCACACAGTTCTGGGAGTGTCTGGTGCCCAGTGACTTTGACACAGAGGGTCCAAGGCTCCACCAGTCTCTGACCAGGAGAAGGGTTCAGCACAGAGGTAGTGAAGGCTCTGGAGGGCACGTGGCTACCAGAGTCCCTGGCCAGACGAGCGGGCCGGTGTGGAGGCAGGGAATGTACAGGAGGGAGGATGTGTGGTTGTGCCACTCCCAGAGTTTCTGGTCAGGTCGTGCAGAGGCCCAGCATGTGCAGGTCACGCGTAATGGCGCAGCTCTTACGGGCATCTGGGCTGGCGCCAATTGCGGGTTGCAGTGCAACTCTTCCAGGAATTGGGGCAGGCGCCCATCTCGGTTCTTGGGTTGTGGCACTGCTGTTTCGGAGGTACGAGCGCACGCCAATCACAGGTTGTGGCACAGAACTTATGGAGGTCCAGAGGGCACCGATCGTGGGTCGCAGCGCAGCTCTTTTGGAGGTCCCAACGGGCACTAATCGTGGGTTGCAGCACAGCTCTTGCTTTGAAGATATTTTAAATAGCTAATTTAAAAATCTTTGTAGAAGGATGAATGGTGGTCCTAAATGTACTTTTTTTTTGGAGCCTGTCTTATATGATAAAAGAGTAACTATTGCCTCATATGGCAAATGGGTGATTAAGTAAAGGATTTGAGATAGAGATTATTCTGGATTATCTGTGTGGCCCCCAAATGTAAATATATGCATCCTTATAGGAAAGAAGCAGAGGAAGTGTTGAGGCACAGAAATGGAAGCGGTAAAGTGGAGGCATAGATTAGTGTGATATTGCCTCAAGGCGCAGAATGCTGGCAACCACCAGATTTGAAAGGGAAAGGAATAGAATCTTCCCTAGGGCTTCTGGAAGAAGCATGGGTCTGCCAACATCTTGTTTTAATCTTCTGGTCTCTAGAACTGTGAGAGAATAAATTCCTGTTATTTTAAGCCACAAAGTGTGTGGTAATTTGTTATGGTAACTCTAGGAAACTAATGTAGGGTTCAACTAGATTTTGTTTGGTAAGTATAAGTCTGGTCTTCCTCAGAGACAGTTTCTTTTGACTCCTTTTTAATTATTTCCTGTTCAAGCCCCATACTTCCTTGGGATCTTTTACATATTTTATAAGTTTGTGTTGGGTGGAATATTGGACTTTTTTTTGTTTGTTTTGTTTTGAGACAGAGTTTCACTCCATTCCCTGTGTATAGTGCCATGGTGTCATAGTTCACAGTAGCCTCAAACTCCTGGCCTCACGTGATCCTCTTGCCTCAGCTTTAAGAGTAGCTGGACTTGTGTGTACCACAGTGCCCAGCTAGAATTTTTTTTTTATTTTTAAATTTTTATTAGAAATGTGGTCTCACTCTTGCACAGGTTGGTTTCAAACTCCTATGCTCAAGCAATCCACCTACCTTGGCTCCTATTGTGTTAAGTTTACAGACATGAGCCACCATGCAGTGCATGAACACTGGGCACTTTAAATTATGTCACATGGCAACAATGAAAATCAGATTCTTGCTTTGCTCCAGGATTTGTTGTTGCTATTTGTCTAATCATTTTTTTGAACTAAGTCTATAAAGATGGTATTCTTTGTGTTATGTGACCACTAAAGTCTCTTCTCAGTTAGCATAGTGATCAGTTAATTATTTGAGAGAGATTTCCTTAAGTGCCTGGAAGCAGTAAGTCTCTAAGTCTTTGCTTGAGAGCACTGTGTGTGTTCTGGACTATGCATTCCACACTCAGCCAGACTATTGATAATTCTGCCATAGTCTTTGTCTCTTTTTCCATAGAGCCTCACGGTCAGTCAGAGGTAAGAATTTTGGGCCTTATCAGGTATTTCCTGAGCTGGTGAGCCCCTTTGGGCATGCAAACACTCACTGTAGATATGCACATTGCATATGGGCCTTGCAGGTTCTTAGGGATATGCTGGGAGCTTTTAAAAGCTCCTCATAGAGTCCAGTGGTTCTCAACCTTCCTGATGCCACAATGTATTGATGTATTTTCATTGTTACAAAGGGGTTGACATCCACAGGTTGAGAACTGCTGTGACATTTCACTCCCAGACTTCCCTTGGTAATCTTGTTGCTTAGTCTCTTCTTTGCCCAAACTTACTCATTGCCTCAGGTAGTTAAAAATGCCCCCAAGCAGATAGTTGTTCACATTGGGGGAAGTATGAGTTATGTCATATAAGGGGAAACCATGTATGTTGGTTCTTGTATGTAGGTCAAATAAATGACAGTTTTCTGTATTGGGGGATTTGAAGTAGTTCTAACCCAATTCTGAATCCTCTAGTGACTGCTAAACAGCTGATTTTCAGTGTGATTGCAGGCTTTTGGTTTTCAAGGCTACTGTGAAGCTGGGGATAGGAACATGGGAATAGGGCAAGCTAAAATGCCATAGAACTCACTATTCTTACTGCAATTCACCTATTTTTCTTAAATTCATGCTCTTTGGGTTGCTGTGAGACTTCACTTACTTTCCAGAGTTCTTAAAAAGTGGTTATTGGCTTGTTTTCACATCTTTGCAATAGTAAATTAGGCTGCTATAAACATTTGAGTGGATGTCTTTATGGTAAAATGACTTTTTTCTTTTGGTTAGATACTTGGTAATGTGATTGCAGGATCACATTAGTGTACACATTACTGCATTACTAGAAGGTCTGCTTTTAATTCTTTTAGGACTCTCTATACTTCTTTCCATATAGGATGTCCTAGTTTGCAGTCCCACCAACAGTGTAGCAGTGTTCCCTTCTCTCCACACCCACACCAGCATCTGCTGTTTTGGTACCTTGTGATGTACGGCATTCTCACTGAGTTTAGGTGATATTTCAAAGTGGTTTTAATTTGTATTTCTCTAATAATTAGAGATGATGAGCATTTTTAAATGAGTTTTTGGGTCATTCATCTGTCTTGATGAGAAAAAATTCTGTACATGCCTCTTGCCCAGATTTTAAAGGGGTTGTTTGCTCTTTTCTTGTCAATTTGCTTGAATTCTTGGTAGATTCTAGTTATTACCCCTTTGTTGTATTCATAGCGTGGAAATATCTTCTCCCATTTTGAAGGTTGTCTCCTTGCTTTGTTGATTGTATCCTTGGCTGTGCAGAAACTTTTAACATGATCAGTCTAATTTATTTTTGTTGTTGCTGCAGTTGCCTTTGGAGTCATCCTCATAAATTTTTTCCCAACACTGATATTGCTAAGAGTCTTTTCTACATTTTCTTCTGGATGTTTTATAGTTTTGTGTCTTAGATTTAAGTCTTATATTCATCGTAAGTTAATTTTTGTTAGTGGCAAGAAATCTAGGTCCAGCTTCAGCCTCTTACATGTGGCTAACCAGTTCTCCCAGGATCATTTATTAAATAGGGAATCTTTTCTCTAATGTATGCTTTTGTTTGCTTTATCAAAAATCAGATGGTGATAGGATTTCCTTTGACACATGATTGGATTAATAAACGATGGTATAAGTATACCATGGAATACTATTTATATTTTTATTTTTTTATTTTTACATATACATGTGTTTATTAGATTTCTATTTTTTTTTTCTTTTGCCTATGGAAATACTGTTGCCATGGAAATACTAATACCATGGAATACTATTTGCCTATGGAAATACTGTTACCATGGAATACTAATACCATAAAAAGATGGAGATTTTGTATCCTTTGTTACAACTTGGATTGATTTAGAGAACACTCTCCTGAGTAAAATATCACAGGAATGGGAAGATAGGCATCACGTTTATTCAGTACTTATTTGCAACTTGTAGATTAATAACAATGTACTCACATGAATCCAAGAAGGTCAGAGGAGGGCCTGAGGGTTGGCGGGTTCCTTCCCAGTGTGAACAGTTTGTGGTTGTATGGCACACTTAATATTTGAGGGACATAGCTACAACTTAGCCTTAGCTTTACAAATGCAAGCAATGTGGCCTAATTGTATGTAACTTCATATGAATTGGAAATTAAGGGAAGAAAACCATTAAAAAAAACAAACAAACAAGAAACTTACTGCAAAATTGCATTATCAAAACAGTATAGTTCTGGTACAAAACTCAGCATATATTCAGAGACAAAGCTTATATGGGTATTTAATGTATTGTAGAGTGTGTGCTTTCAATTCAATTGCTAAATAATAAATTTCTTAATAAATGATACTGATGAGACAAGAGAGGTGGAGCATGATGGCAGATGGGATGGACGTGGAGCCTATCTCTTCCAAGTCATCAGGTGAGAGAAAGAGGGGTCAGGACCTTTCCTGCGCGTGCATTATTGGTGTGGACAGACAGCTGGAGACACTCAGCGAATTGGAGGATTGCTGTATATGAGGGGTAATTTATAACCACAGACTATGTTGTAAAGATTTTTCCCTGCTTGGCCATGCTGGCCAGCAGGCCCCTCCCTTATGGAGGACAGCAGCTTGAAACTACTGGCAAAACCCAATTGACGAAAATTTATTTCTGAGCTGAGGGTTGCACCCGAAAGGTGCCACACAAAGCTATGAGGAGCTGGGCAACCCGATGGAAAATTGAAGGGAAGGGATCCTGCCCAGGAAACAGACATTT
This sequence comes from Loris lydekkerianus, assembly GCA_963574355.1. Lineage (NCBI taxonomy): Eukaryota > Metazoa > Chordata > Mammalia > Primates > Lorisidae > Loris > Loris lydekkerianus. Next base: position 6,332 of record CAUYPK010145573.1, read on the forward strand.
TGAACTGTCTGAAATGGCAGATGCCTTCTCCCAGAACAACAGGAGTGATTAAATAGATAGGAGCATTCCTGGTGGGGCATGTTGGAGGGGGCTGGCAGTTCAGGCTACGTGGTGAACTGGTGGGTCCCGATTCAAAAGGGAAATTCTGAATAACAAAACTGAGAATAAGGTCCCCAAGCGCTCCAGCCATGGAACCCTTCAGCAGCCCTGGGACCTGCCAGCAGCTGCGTGAGCCTACAGCAGCAACCACCCCCACAGCCGAATGCAGTCGCCAGTCTGCAGGAGAACATGGGAACAGAGTGGAAAGATTTGTGAAGTGTGGACTCCTGCACTGAGTGGGGAGGTCTGATAGGAGTGCCATCTGGAACAGAGGAGCTGAGGTTGCACAATAGTTAGTTGACAAACTTTTACAGAAACTCCAAAATGGTGATCAGCCAGGTAGGGTGGTGACCGTGGTAACAGTATAAACTATAAATCAGGATAAGCCTGGGAACCACTCACAGCACCACCTGGTGTCCAGAAAGTATATTGCATTATAAATATATCCTGCGAAAGTTGATCCCTACATCATACATATAAATGTATATTTCTATATATATACAAGAATAATATTTTTGTGGTTGGTGCCTTTTTTTTTTCTTTTCTCTCTCTCTTTTTTTTTTTTTTTGTTTTGTTTTTTCCTCACAATTTTCTTGGAGGAGCTATTGTTAATTTATTATTATTTTTTTATAGATGTATTTTTTATTTCTATTTTTCTATTTTTAATTTCTCCTTTCTTCTTTTTTAACTTTTTTATGAAAACCACTTTTTTTGTTTTCTTTTTTTAATTATTTCATGATTATCACTATTTTTATTGTAGTTTTTTTTTTTGTTGTTGTAGTGGGGGTTGTCTGTATGTCTATGTGTCTCCGTCTGTTTTTGCATCTATGGGCTTGTGAGTCTCGTAGCCTTTGTATCTGTTTTTTGCTGATTTGGCCTCAATGAGCTTGGTGTTACGACCTGCAATTCTGAGCTCCCAGCAATTTCCTCCACTCTCACTCTGAGGTCTGGAGGCCTATCCCCCAGGAATGCAGATTCTTGGGTGATTTCTTGAGAGGTGTAAACAGGACCTGGACTGAAGCTGGACAGTGCTGATTCTGCAGCACGGGAGTGAGTAGACGATGGTTGGCTGAGAGGGAATCACGCTGGAGCAGCAGTGCCCCGAGGTGCAGAGGAGCAGCTGTCTTTAGCAATAACAAGGCCTACACCCAGATATCCTGAAACCACTCCCCCTGTCTCCCTGGGCAAACAGAGGAAGCCGGGCATCTTCTCAGATGGCAACCACCATGGAAGAGATCTGGGACTGAAACACAGGCCCTGTGAGTAAAGGGTTTGCCTGAGGCAGTACTGGCACGGGTGGAACGCCAGGACTAGAAAATGCACACGCAGAGCTGGGAAGTGCCCAGGGCGGGGCTGATCCAGAGGACTGCTTTACTGAGCCTAAGAGGCACCCGGCCCTCAGGGGATCATCAGCCTATAGACAAAGGACGACAGGAGGCTAGAGCTGATAGCTAACCGTGCTGCAAATACAAGCCTGCAGGAGTAAAGAGAGGGCCTGAGGCACAGGTTTTGGGAACTCAAATCAGCCCTTCTTCTGCAGAGGAATTTAGTAGGGACAGAAACAAACTCCCACAGGGTTGTTCTGTTCTGCCAGTAACATCAATCAAGGGCTGGGCTGGAATGAGTGAACACTCTGCAGCCACCATCAAGTGTCTGAGGTTGACGGGCCTAACCACCCCCTGCTGGATAGAGACAGAGAGCAGCGGCCTGGCTGAGCAGATACAGACTTCCTTGTGATTTAGGCAGGTGCAAACCTCTGGAGTATCTGCTCACTGGAGACAACTGACTGGGTCATAGTCCCACGGGGATAGCAGTGACTGGGTGTGACAGAGCTGCAAGGAGGGGAAGGAGGCATCAACCTTCCCAGACTAATCTATTTGGTGGGTGGGTCTCCTAGACTTCACGAAGCACCGGAGCAAGTCATATTTGAGTTGTCACCAGACACCAGATTTGCAGTTGCCAGAGACTTTTTAAACTCTCCCACCTGAATCAGGTGCTGACTGAGACTACTGATTTGGACCTTTTGAACTGATCCAATCACCGGAGGACTATTCAAGTGGTGCCCTGAGTGTGTGGGTGTAGGAAGGTTTGATTTTCCTTTTCCAATTGTTGCCTGTGGGGGGCAGGGTGACATAATTGCTCTTATTTCTCCACAGCTGATACTTCAACCCAGAGTAATTGTTTCACTAGGGGTGAACAGAGACCAGCTGAAAACAAGACAGAACCACTTAGCCCCACTATATCAAATAGGTCCACAACATCTTAGCCCTTCACGCTGCACAGGCCCTTGACAAGTCTCCAGGGGAAAAATAAAAAGGTGTAAAGTGATCATGGGGCACAATCAGTGGAAAAACTCTGGTAACATGAATAACCAGAATAGATCAACCCCCCCCAAAAGATATGGCAGATGTAACTGAATATCCCATTCATAATCACCTGGCCAAGATGTCCGAAATCGAATTCAGAATTTGGATTGCAAACAAGATTAGTAGAATGGAGGAAAAATTGCAATTAGAAATTCGAGGAGCAATTCAAAAGTTGGAATTAGAAATTCGAGGAGAAATTCAAAAGTTGTCTCAAGAATTTAATGAATTTAAAGACAAAACCACCAAAGATTTTGACGCACTGAAGCAAGAATTTGAAGCCCTCAAAGATCTGAAAAATACAGTAGAATCCCTGAGTAACAGAGTGGAGCAGGCAGAAGAAAGGATTTCTAACATTGAAGACAAGGCATGTGAACCCTCCCAGACTCTCAAAGAAGAAGAGAAATGGAGAGCAAAAATGGATCATTCCCTCAGAGAGCTCTGGGATAATTCAAAGAAGGCTAATATCCACCTCATTGGCATCCCTAAAAGTGATGAAGTGGCCTCGAAAGGCAGAGAGGCCCATCTCCATGAAATTATGAAAGAAAATTTTCCAGATATGTCAAGAGATTCTGAAATCCACATAGCAGACAGTTTCTGAACCCCAGCATGACTCAATCCGAATAAGACATCCCCCAGGCATATCATAATTAACTTCACTAGTGTCAATATGAAGGAGAAACTTCTGAAAGCAGTTAGATGCAAGAAATCTATTACCTACAAAGAAGAATATTAGAATGACTGCAGATCTCTCTGCTGAAACCTTTGAAGCCAGAAGAGGGTGGTCATTGACTTTTAATTTCCTAAAGAAAGATAACTTTCAACCCTGGATCTTGTATCTAGCTAAACTGAGTTTCATTTATGATGGATAAATTAAATACTTTAATGACATTCATATGTTGAAGAAATTTGCCATAACCAAACCAGTTCTCCAGGATATTTTCAGATCTATCCTCCATAATGACCATCCCAATCCTCTACCACAAAAATAAACTAACTCAGAAACTTTTGATCAAACTCCAACTTCCACAATGGCAAAAGGATTAAAATTGTCCACTGGACTTTCGAAAAACTCGATACCCAAAATTTTAGCAGACCTATCAATATTCTCCATTAATGTGAATGGCTTAAACTGTCCTCTAAAGAGGCACAGATTAGCTGACTGGATACAAAAACTCAGGCCAGATATTTGCTGCATACAAGAGTCACATCTTACCTTAAATGATAAATATAGACTCAGGGTGAAAGGATGGTCATCCATATTTCAGGAAAATGGTAACCAGAAAAAAGCAGGTGTTGCAATTTTATTTGCTGACACAATAGACTTTAAATCAACAAAAGTAAAGAAAGATAAGAATGTTCACTACATATTTCTTAAGGGTAATACTCAATATGATGAGATTTCAATTATGAATATTTATGCACCCAACCAGAATGCGCCTCAATGTATAAGACAAACTCTTAACAGATATGAGCAACTTGATTTCCTTCAGGTCCATATTATTCAGAGTTTTCTACACTCCTTTGGCAGTGTTGGATCAATCCTCCAATAAGAAGCTGAGCAAAAAAATTTTAGATTTAAACCTAACTATCCAACATTTGGATTTAGCAGACATCTACAGAACATTTCATCCCAACAAAACTGAATACACATACTTCTTTTAAGCCCATGGAACATACTCCAAAATCGATCACATCTTAGGTCACAAGTCTAACCTCAGTAAATTTAAGGAATAGAAATTATTCCTTGCATCTTCTTGGATCACCATGGAATAAAAGTTGAACTCAGTAACAACAGAAATCTGCACACTTATACAAAAACATGGAAGTTAAATAACCTTATGCTGAATGATAGCTGGGTCAGAGATGAGATTAAGAAGGTATTCGCCAAATTTTTGGACAAAATGACAATGAAGACACCAGATATCAGAACCTCTGGGATACCACAAATGTAGTCCTAAGAGGGAAATTTATAGCACTGCAAGCCTTCCTCAAGAGAACGGAAAGACAGGAAGTTAACAACTTAATGGGACATCTCAAGCAACTGTAAAAGGAAAAACATTCCAACCCCAAACCCAGTAGAAGAAAAGAAATAACCAAAATTAGA